>JAQGBJ010000502.1:0-39300 GCA_034698345.1 Sphaeridia pumilis | reverse complement strand
GAAGGTCGGTAATATTTCCATACTCGCTAGCATTCCATATTAAATTGGAGTCATGCCATTCCTACCACACACACACACACAATACCATATTAATTTCACAGCCTCAAAAATCCATCATAATTTCATCATGTACGTGTGTTTTAGTCGTGTGAGTTTGTCTGTTAATGGCTGCTACTACTTGATTTTTACTCGTATTATTAAATATATAAGCTCATCATCTCATTCAACAAGACAAGAACTTGTAAGATTAATCAATAGTCTCCTATAGAAGAAATATAGGCTCGTTTATTATAGTACACACGATACAGAAAGAGATAGACACTACGGAAGAAGATTTTTTCTCTCAACTTTTCATCACCTAACTCGGTGGAAACTTAACCTGATTTTTTATAGTCCTTTTTTGATGTCATCGTCAAATAGTCAATCGATACCAGTAGTAAGTAATAAGTAATCAAAATTCATGCTTTAAAAATTCCAGCATGCAAATTTCTAATTTTTTAGAGAAGGCAATCAAAAGCAGCAGCAAAGGTAGCAGAACCATCAGCGGCAGCGCCGCCGCCGCCGATAGATGGCGCTGGTCGCCGGGGTGAAAGTACGGGAAAGCAGGGGAATTTTGGTATGTGACCTCTCACAGCTTCAGACGAGACGCGGGCAGGAGGTTTCCATCAGTATGAATGATTTTATACTTGGGCATGGATTTTTTGCGGCGCATGCGCAGTAGATGGCGCCACGTTGTGCTTCTGCTACTGCTTTCATTGCCCTCCTACTTTACTTTACAAGTAGGGCAGGAGGAGAGAGAGAAAGTAAGTTGTAAAAAAAGCTGGAGCGGCAGGCGAGCAAGCCAAAGCAGCGGCAACAAGAGCCGCGAAAAGCGTTGCGTGCAGTTCAATATCAAAGCGCTTCGCGACCTTGCTCGCCTTGCTGTAAGACTGGCAGGAACGGCGGAAGTTGATGTAACTTGAGAAATGTGGCGGGAAACGCACAGATGGAGACACTGGGCGCTTCCGCGTGGCACAAGCGGTAAGCGTGAAAGGTGGCGCTGTTGCGTTGCTCAAAAGCGTATAAATCTAAAATTCAGTGGAAGCAAATGGCAAAGCAAAAATTTTAGAGGAGTGGTTATTATTGTTACTAATAAAATTTATGAAAAGCAGTGGGTTAGGGATCAGACGAGGGGTTAAATATTGGGGGGTGGGCTTGTCAAAGTTTTCCCGTTAGACTATCTATAGTTTTTGGAAATTATTTAAGTGTGTTTGTTAGAATACTAGAATCTAGAAGACTAAAAAAGTTTTGTATTATTTGATCATTTTTCCAGTAGCTTCCAGCTGGTGGATTACAAGAAACATTGGTTAGTTGATTGTTAAAATTGCGTATTACAATTCAGAAGTGATTCCTCGGTCGGCAATATATATAAAACTATTTGCCGACAATCATGGACATTGACTAGAGCAAATCTAAAATCTATGTAGTACACAAATGGAGGAGGAAACGATTTTGCGGCGGTAAGTGCTCTGATTAGCTCGAGTGGAAACGTTATTTATTCCCACGGTAGTGCCATCGAGAGAGCAGTAAAGGCCGGTTGAAATGGCCATAATAATAATCAACGGAACAGCCCGCCGGTTTAGTTGGTTTGTGTGTATACAGGAAAGGCGCACTTTTTCCCGAATACTTTCTCCTATTTGCTTTCTCCAAGTTTTTCGTTTTAGAAATGTGTCCCTCTGGCGAAAAAAATCGGATGATTTAATTTAAGTGCAACTTCTCAAGAGAGTGCAGGATTAATTCTAGATTTTAACCAAAATTTTTAAAATTCTGGTTTTTGTGAAACGCCATCTGGTAACAATATCCAGACGGTAGTAACTCTCATGTGTTGTTTGAAGGGCTATGGAATGGTAAAAGTTTTCGGAAATCGGTTGAGTGATACATGTCGTGTAAGTGGCATTTGGACTGCATCCGGTCCGTGGTGGAACTATTTGGGATGCCCAAACAAACACGAAATGTTCACAAGGATATCTGGATGTTTGTGTGCCAATAAATCCCGTTCCAACGACAGGCTAATTAATTGAAAGAGCAATTTCGCAACGAGCATTGACACATGTTATTGAGAGGCTATTTCTTCATGCCGCCAGCTCTCAGAGTCATCTGTCTCGCTGGGTGATTGAGGAATTTGGCGTATCTTGCGCCCTCTGGCGGAAGACGCTTCCGGACGTGACGTATGTGAGTATAATGAAAAGGGTTATTCGAAAAGAGATCCACTGCTAGGGGAATGCTGGTTCAAAGGTGGCTTTGGATGAAGTTGGAAAGAGAGCAAGCAAAAGTTTTCGGGAAAATCAATAGGCCGTAAATCTTTCAGGCTGAGAGAGAGAAAGAGAGAAACTCGAGTCTGCGATGGAATTGAATGAAAAGTAGATAGGAAATTGAAAAGATTGAAAATTAAGCCTATACAGAATCAGAATGAATGTGTGTTTGGTGGGGTGGAGGGGGTTTGAAATACTGATAATTTTTCAAATTGCCACTCACCAGTAAAATTAGTGGTTGTTGATGTTTTTTCGTGTTTAAGCACGTGGTGAATAGGAAAAGTGAGTCTGTCTACATCGGTATAAAGCTATGCACCTATTCAGAATGAGGTGAAGTAGGATGCGGTTCAAGTGTATGTTTGCTCAACGTTTTGGCCAATAGAAAACGGAGCTAATTGCATATTTGTAAGGAAAAATTTAAAAAATAAATCCGAAGCATAAATTAGATGAAGCTATTACTTAGATACGCGTTCCAAAAACTTGGGTTTCAAAGGGTTCATTCAAGTGTCACGTCATGAAAAATCAATTTCACAGGTTCGCTCTTGTTAGAGAGGCTGAGGTGAAAATAATTTTGATTTCATCTCATGTCTACAAACTTTGACTTGGAGTACTGACGCTTGACGCTTGGCGGGCTTTGCTGCTTTGATCTTATGGAGAAAAAAAATCGGCGACAATATAACCAGAATGTGTTGCGACATGTACGCGTTTTGATATTCAGATGTCGTACTTTGTGAAAGCTTTCTTTCTCTGCCTTCTCATCTCGTCCTGCTTGCGCTTTTGCCTGCTACACAGAAAGTAGACACAAGTTTGTGAATTTTAACTCGCAAGTCTGGTACTTCTTTTCCCTTGAACAAGAAAAAGATGTATATTCTTTTTTGCCATCATCCAAAATACAGATGGTTTCCCTTTGAAAACGCTGGAGTAAAGCAGCTGGAGAAAGTTTCTGTGCGCTTTTTAGATACGTATTTCAATATTTAAGCAAGTTTCTTCTCTTTTCTTTATGGTCGAAGAAGAGGTAAACGTAAGTGAATGGAAGGATTCCAGCAGTATGAAGCGCAGTCCTTCTTCCACATTCGGAAATTCAAGCTCCAGCCAGATTGAGCTTAAAAGAAGAAGGAGAGCTGGAACTAACACGCAAAATTTTACAAGTATTTCAATAGGTTTGGGGAAGGGGAGCATGTGTATACTGAACGTGCGCCGTCTTCACACTCAAAGTGTGTTTGATGTACCGGTCTTTTGTTATTTAAATCAATGATGAATATAAGCTATCGTGAGAGAGCCTTCAAATGAAGGAAGAGGAGAAATGCGAATATGAATTTAGAAATGTTTGGAGTCAATAAGACAGCCACGCCTACATACTAGAATATTGCCCAGAGCCACCACGTGTTCACCTTGATTTTTGTGTAACGTAATTTTAGAATTGGTCCTAAGTCCGCAATATGTATTTAAAAAGTTATTATGCTGCTGCTGTCCTGATGTTGTGTTGATGAGGATGAAAAAGCTGTTTTGATAATTATGTTAAAAATTGAAATTTTTTGAAAGCGAATGCAGCTAATTTTTAACAGGTGCAAATAACATATGACATGCTAGTATAAGAAAGCCAAAGCGTTTGTATGTGTACTAATATACATAGACAGCAATCACAGCAATAGCCAAGATGCGTGATTAAGTTTGCGAATACTTTTTCGCAAAGTGCACAAGAAATATAAAGTTGAATGTAATTTAATATAATTCAAAAAAGTGCAAAGCGGAAAGTGGCAGAGAAGAAGAAGAAGATGATGAAGATGATGACGAAAACTTTAATAACTTATAGGTAGAGAGCCTATAATAATTGTAATTTGATTTTGTTAGTGGATAAGTAGTAGTAGTACTAGTCGTACTTTTAGCCTAATTGAGTTAATCAACCTTGAAGGCTATTATATTTTACTCTTAGCTAATTTGATGTGTCTGATTAGTAATTAGTATCGAGAGTATACATGAAGAATGTATCTGATTGAATGAATGTCTGATTTTATAATACTGAAATTCGCCCGTGTAGACAAGGTGTCTAAATAAAATACTGTATAGCTTTCTTCCGAGAAGTATTGCCATTCACTATTACACTCACCAGTTTCAAATACAGGGAAGTAATCAAGAGCTGAGCCTTCTCATCCTGTTCCCATCGAGGGTCACATGCAAAAAGGTACATAGGAAAGGTGTCAGACACTTTTGGATTAATTAATTGCATTATAAATTTTGATTCTCTTTCTTCCCCTTTTCTTCTGTTCTGACTACTCAAAATCCAAATTTAACTTTTCGCTGATGATTGATTTCAAAAGGCTTTTTGCAAAAAATTAGATCTTTTTCAAATATATACTCCTGCCAATCAAACATTGTCTGAACCCGACATAATTTCTGAGTCATGAAAATTCTTCTCTCGCCAGAGGGAGCTACACCAAAATCGCCGATACAGGAAAGAGCAAAAATCAAGGGACCAAAAATTATAGGGTCTAGCAAAGGCGAAAAGGTTTACAAAATACGACAAAAACCACATTCCACATTTTAGGGTACTTGGCGAGGGAAAAACGAAGCAAAAACGCAGACTTCCATAGCGCAGCAAACATTCATCGAATAATATTAACAGCGCACACCATCAAGTCCATACCGCAATCACGGAAACACAACAATGCACCAAAACATTGAATTCCATAATTATTTCGAACCATCGAATATTATACGGAGCGACCTCTTTATTTCAGCTTTAATTTTCGATGCCCACTACGAGGAATATAACGCGAGGGATATAAGCGGCAGCGTTTTTCAATTTCTCGTCTGGGTACGACTGGTCCTTATTGAGATTGAGAGGAATTGCTCAAGCAAGGGAAAAGCTTGTACTGATTTTTGCAGAAAAAAACCTGATATATACTTGAGGAGGTTTGGTTTGGTTGTAGCAAGGAAAAAGGGGAAGCTTTCGTAATAAGAAAAGTTTCAAAAATTATGGCAAAAATTTCTATAGACGTCCTTGCAACAACAACAAAACACTCACCATATTCAACCATATGAAGGACATTAAGACTTGGCCTTTCTCGTCCTTGCAAAAAGAGACAAAATACACACAGGTCACAAGGAGGCAAGTCAAAAATTTAAAAAGGGAGGAGTTAAAAAATGGACCGTTCCTCGAAGAGTCCAAGGGCAAAAAGCTAACCTTTGGGCATGGGAGGAGCTATGAAACTTGAGCGTTGTTAGGTATTAGTAAGAAACGTGTAGCAACAACATGGCATTTGCAGGTCAGAGGTCAAGGTGGCTTTTGAGGCCTTCTTTTCCATTACAACCGCGGCGACAATGAATGAACCATTTCAGTATCCACCAAATATATATTGCATACGCACGAAGAGGCATTTCGAAGTCGTTTTTTGCACATTTACACACACACAAACATAGAAATATAATTATAAACAAAATAAAAACGCCATTTACCAATCAATATCACCGTCATTTCGATAATTTGTCTTACCGTTTCCAGCGAACATGTAACAACGTTCTGATGCGAAACGTTCTTAAGAGCGTTTCGCGTGTTTCTCTCATCACCACGTTTGGTTTGATCTCACTTGAAGCTTGCTTTTTTAAATTCTAAATACAGAGTGTATAAATAAATTACGTATGCCGCTTGTGTGTTTTCGCGTTCTAATTTTTCAAGGAGAAAATAGGTAGCAATATAGCTCTTGGACAACAACATCAACGTCTATATATATATTTATCCATGTGGGGTGACGACAACAACAACAACCTAACCTAAGTTGAACATTAATTGTTTTATAAGTGTCCAATATAATATTTTCGTGCACATATATGAAGCTTATAATATCGGCTCTGCTGAAGAGGCGTAGGGTGGTGGTGGGGGATGGTTTTGTGTACTCAAATTATACAGTGTGTTGGTGTGTGCCTAAAGGGCGTGTGTATATATTTTATATAGTCGCAAGTAGTGAAAGTAAACAGCTTTTATAGCGTGTGAAGTGGATGCTAATTTATATAGATTTTGGTGTTTTGCGAAGCTGCTGCTGCTGCTGCTGCTTTCTATTGATAAGAGGCGGCTAATTAATAATTACAAGGCCTCATCATTGTCATTGTCTTTGCACATGTCGAAGCCTATTCATTAGTTTCTCTTCAGGTGGTTCCGGTGAGAGAGAAAGCAGAGAAAGTACCGAGAAACTTGCATAAATTCTATACACTCGATTGTCATAATAACGATGGTAATGATACTCGTCTTCTTCAGTGATATACAGCAAGTATAAATACGTGTGTGTAATTCAAGTACTTGTATACGTAGTGGGTTCTTGGGAAACTTTGACGCCCCTGTTTTTGAGAGCTGAAGAGAATTTGTATTCATTCGAAAATTGGAAACGTTCCTGAAATAGTAAATTTGCCGGGTACAAAATATCAAAGTGCGCCATCTGGATGTCATGCGTGGGTGTATGCAGAAAACAATCGACGTTTGGCAAATTTTGTTGTTCTGGCTATATGATGAGATGAATTGTTTTCATTTCAAACATCTGTCTGTACATTTAAGGCTACGAACCAATAAACATGGGTTCTTGGCTGCAAATAAAAAAACTGAGACTACATATATACAGGGCACAGGGTAACTGTGAAAAATCAAAAACTATTTAAAAGATGCACATATGCACAGGCAACATTGACGGAGAATTTAGCAACATTTACAAGGGTGGAAAAAAGAGTGGTTGAGTGGCGCAAGAGCCGCAATTTTGCCAGTTTGGTAACTTTAAATATCTTTTTGGAAATACAATCAAGCGCAATAACTCTGGAGGTGGTAAATTTGAAATACAAAAGTTTTGAATTTAAAAACAAAATAATTGGGGACTGACCATACAAAAATAAAAAGCTTTGATTGTCACCCTGTATTTTTGCTTAGAGCTAGCAGCGCTGCGTGCTGCGCCCTCTTGCGGCACTCAAAAAACCTCTCATTAAGGTATCAGCACATATACATTTCGGTGTAAGAGAGATGACATTTTGAATTATGGGACGACTCTGGTGCGGGTACACGATATAAATACATTGGCTGTACATTAAGGAATGTGACTACTTCTGAGGTGGCAAGTAAACCGATAACCGATTCTGCATAGCACGACACAACAACAAGAAAGAAGAAGAATTGAACAAACATGACAAGTATTTTTGGCGAAAGTTGAGAGAGAGAGAGAGGAGTCCGCGCTCGAGCTCTTCGTCTCACCTATCAATTTTGAGCGAATTTCACAAAAGACAGATACACAAGGGTTTCCTGTGTGCTACATACATATATGAGTTGAGCATGTTGTCGAAAAGTTGGGCAAAGTTTTTCATATCATGATCGTCATGTGTAAAAGTTTTGGGGGGAGAACGTCAAGCAAGAAGAGAAGATGTGTCTTTTCATTTCTTTCTTTCTATGGCTTGCAAATATGGCAAGCGTATGTTTATAGTTACATCTATATATTTTGCTGTAAAGATGATGTCTTTTTTTCTTAGTTTGATTCTCTTCTGAATTTATTTATTTTTTGCTTAAAAACTGGCTATAGATTTGTGTAAGTGTCGCCTTGTCTGTGCATCGTACATGTGTAAGGACGTGTATGTGGACACGTTTCCATGACTTACCAAATTTAGCCACGTATTGGTTATTAGAATTTGATTCTTTTCATCCTACAAAACAAAGTTGGTAAATGTTAATGGTTGTTACAGAAGTAGTAATGAATGAGTACTGAAAGTTTCCCCTAGTTTCGTAACATGGTTATGTAATAAAGGAGCGTCAACGTATCAAGTATGATGAGAGAGAGAGCAAAGTTAAATAAAAAACTTGATCAATATTTCTCAGTTCTTCCAATGCCTTCTTTGTGGATTGGTTCAGTTGTAACTGTAATGAGGTAACTTCAGATGGAATCGTTTGGATTTTCGCGCGCGCGCGCACAACTTATAAATGTTTCTTACTACTCTTTCGTTGGCTAAATGTACCGAATTTTTCTAAAACTTTTTCTTGTGTACCAAGTAACACACACACACACATTATGTCCCGCGAAACAGACGGAAACGAGCATTTCACCAACAAACGACCAGAGACGAGAGGTAATTTATGGGAGAAAATACGCCACAAGAGTGATTTTTCTTTTTTTCGTACACAAACTTTGTTTCCGTCTCGGCTCCCTTGCATTTCTTATTTTGATAATTTTGGACGGCTCGCACAGAATTTTCGCTCCATTTCAAATGATAAAGAGTCCAATTTGGACGAGAAGAGCGTCGCCAAACAAATTTACATCCGGCGAGCTTAAACGATGTACCGATGGGAATGCACAAACTGAGGGCGCGTGTCGCCCACACATCTCGCCAGAGAGCGCGCGCAGCGCGCTCTCCGCACGGCTCTGATCACCAAATCTCTCTTTCTATACCAGGTTTGACTGGTGAAGGTTGATCAAAGCATATTTTTAATTTTTTCCCGCCATAACAATCCTGACCCGCCCCTGAGCATTTATCCTTGGATTTTGGCCATATCAGTCTTAAACATTCAAGCTTTCTTCTCTCTCTTTCTTCACAGACAGACAAAAGTCGTCTTCGTTTTCTTTTTTCCCTCTATATAAACTAGTGGCACAAAAAGCCCATGATTTATCGACAAAATCAATAAGAAAAGCTGGTATAAAAAGCAGTTTCGCCTTTCCTCCTCCATTTTCCCGTATGCCAAAACTATGGGAAGAAAAAGAAAAGAAGATTGTTTCCACCAACCGAACTTTTTCACAGAGAAGCTTAGCCTCAGCTTTTGTATGCAAACTTGTGAATAACTTGATATTTTTCCCCCTGCCCTACCACCTTCTTGCTCCGATTTAACTTTTTAGGTTACACATGTTGGACTTTTTGCGCTCCAGCTCCAGCATATCGACATCTGGCCATTTGGTATTCAAGGCGAATAATTGCGGGCCAGCCAAGCTCTACCAGAAACGGTGTTGGTTGGTGGCAACTGGAAAGTGAACAGGTTCCTCTGGGACTTGTGACCCTTTTTTCTAATATCGAAAACGCAGTCAAAAGTCGGGCGAGTCAGGCAGGTACTAATGTCTTTCAGAGTTTTTTCTCAAATCGGTTTAATAATACTGTAATTTGATTTTCATTCTCTTTGATGCGGGAGGAAACGTTGAAAAAAGGCAGTTGGTTGCTGCTGCGAAGAACCTCTGCGATAATTGCGGAACTGGCTGTTGAATGGTTGTAAATGGCGCATTGCAAAGTCATACGAGAATTTAATGATTACAATAAACGGAGTTGCTTTTGCGACAACTTGTCCTAATTTATACAAGGAGAGACAAGAGAAAAGAGCGCGAGAGAGAAAGTAAAGCGACTCTCCACACACTACTGTAAGGAGTCGGTTAGAAATTCAATGGGCCAAGAGTCAACTCTATGACTATGTACATGTGTGTGTGTTTTGTGTGCGCCCTTGCACAGTGTGCATAGAGTGCGGAAAAAGAAGAGTAAAACATGGCTCGTTTGTCGGTATGTTGTGGGGACAAGAAGATAAAGAGAAGTGATGCTGGAAGCTGCTCAAGAGAAAGCATCTGAATATATAGCATTGGAAAGAGAAAAGAGAGAACAAGACGCAAAGAAGAGAGAATAGATCGAGGACGACATTATTTTGCTTGAATGTGTTTCTCTCTTTTCGGTTGCGGCTTTTCAAAGGAGAGAGACGCAATGCGACATGACCAAAAGTTTTCTCTTCCAAAAACTACGGCTTTCACACAGCTTCTCTGCCATTTCTATGTATTGCTTTATATATAAATATCATACAGAATAGCGATTTATGTACAAGACCTACAAAAAAGATGGCTCTATCATGTAACGTTAAGGTGCAATTTTCAAAAGTAAAAATGCAGTTTCATAACGCTTGTATGATAATTATTCAGCTGGAGTTGTATTGTAACAACCTGCGTAGAGATTAAAAAATAACTGCAAAAATCAGCAACTATACGTATTGTATCATAATTCTGAATTTCTTGCCTCCAGTTTTGATTTAGTACCTTTTTGCTTGAATTTATATAGACCAAAAGCCTGGGGCCGATTTTTTTTGCAATTCATGTTGACTATGGACCAGCCACGGGAATGTTTGCATGTCATAAATCTTTTACTGCATAATACGGAGGCTGACATTCACTTGATCCACTGGCTGCTCCAGAAGTAGGAAGCGAGAAAAGTAACTATGGGAATATTTTGTACCTAATTAATTAATAAAAAAGCGTGGAACAAAAGTAGAGGGTGGAAGTTTAAAAATTTTAACGGCTTTTCCACATTGTCTGGGTAGAAATAAACCAGGTTTTTTTTCTCAATCGCCCGCTGGTACCATATTCCAGAAAGTAGTACATGTTGTATATATACATAGTGAAGAAACACCCAGCTGAAGATTTTTTTTGATAAATGTATTCAAAGTAGAGAAAGGTGGTCAAAAGTTGCGGAAAAAGGCTCCTTTCTTTTATGCAACGTTTCTCTCTAGTTTTATATACTGTGGGCGGCGGGATTTTTTATCGCTTTTTGCTGATTCTTCCTCCTGCTTGTTTTGCTACTTTGGTTAAATATTTTGCTTTATTCGGCTGACAGACGTTGTCCGTGTGTGGAGTATAAATACAAAGTGTATACAAAGTAGACACAAAGTATAGCGAGTTTGGCCTCAAGAAAAATAAATCTCTTTATGAGTAGTGGTAGAGAAGAAGCGTAATAAAATTGTTTTATGTGCCGAGTCGTCCAGTTTTGATATGAAACAAGTTGCGGCGTATTTTTGAAGAAGACGCTTTGGGCGAGCAACCGGTTACCCGAGAACTCCGAGAACCCAAAAGAAGTCGTTAAACGGCGAAACAAACTCGCCAACAGGTTAAAGCTGTACGTAATATTTTGGACGCATTTTTAATAGTTTTGCGTCCTACAGCTAGTAAGAAGAGGGAAATAAAGAGAAAAGTGCGTTCTCTCGTAATCCCCGAGTAAAGAAGTCTTTTTTTCTTTTTCCGCTGTCCGGAAATCTGTCAAGGTACTACATATAAGCGGCAAGCACGGAAATTATTTCGCACGAATGAGTGGCGGAACGTATATTATAGTAGAAAAATGGATTGAGCGAAGGAGAAATGTACGTGGTTGCATACAAGGAGGAGCTCGTCTCCTGCGCACCATTAATCAATTTTGTCAGGTCCGATATGTCAATGGAAGATTGAATATTGAGCGTGGAGAAGACAGCGATTCCAGTCAAGTGTATGATTGGCCGCCAGGGGGAGAAGAAGCCAACAAGAAGGCTAAATATAGATGACATGACGTTTTGATCAGAGCTTATTGAGCTGAGTTTCCGGACCGAAGGTTTCAAGACATATTTTTCGCGGCTGCGTATATATATATGTGTGTGAACTTGGTACAGCAAAAAATTTCGTAGCTGTAAAAATCCAATTTTTGTACATGTCGCAGAGACCTAATCCTAATTTCATGAAATTACCAGATTTTAAAATGTCCGCGCGCGCCTGTATATTAATTAATATTTTCAGCTAGTGGAGGAGAAGAAGAAGAAGGAATAATAATAATAATTAGAAATTTTCCAAGTAATAATAATCAACAAGATAAGGAATTTTGATGGGAGGGAAGGCAAAATTACGAGACAAAACTGCCACTTACCACATCAATTATTTGCATCAAAGTCAAGCCGAAACTGAGCTGTAGTGGATCCGACTCTTTGGCGACGGGTCGTTCCAGTGTATTATACTGTTCTAGTAAATCACGTAAAAGTCGTCTCTCATGGGGTCCTTGGAGCGAGCCTGAAATGGACAAATTCAGTTAATTATTAAAACGTAATCAACATCCCTCCCTCATGCAGTGTCATTCATGTAAAGTTTGCTAAAGCGCCCTGGTTAATTAGTATCACCGGTTTATTCCTTATAGAGCGTCACACAGTTGCGGGGTCATACATATATTGATGACGATTCCAGCCTCTAGATATCCTTGCTTGACAGATAATCTGGAGGCTCCAATTCCAGAAGAGCAGCTTGGTTTTTCCAGGTTAGAGTCAACAACAAGAAGATGAGTTTAGCCAACCCCCCCCCGAACAGCAGACTGAAATTAGCGCTTCCGGCGGCTCCAACTTCAAGTGTATGTAACGGCAACGGCGGCGGAACTCCTGCGTTTAATTACATTGGCGGAATCGGGTACATTGAGTATTTTGTATGTTCTTGTAGCTTGTGGAAATTTCGGTGGTGAAAGTTGGGCATGGTATGACAAGGATTGCAGAAGAGCTTCAGTTTTGGAGCGACCATTTGTCACAGCTGGAGACAGGCTTTAAATGATATATTCATGACGCTTCTGCCGCTCATGGACTCATGATACCATTCAGATGGCCTTCACAGTGTGTCCAATCAAGGCTCTTCCATTGGCTTTTGAAAAAGAGCTGAATATTTGAACCGATATCTGCTACCATTTACAGACACTATAACAGCACCAGCTGATGCCAAATGCCAAGATGCGGATTTCAGCAGACAGATTTCGCAATAGATTCTTGATACAGACACTAGTTTTATTGCTTATGCATTTTTTTCTTCAGTGTCATAGTTCATCATATGCTCTGGTGCTAGTTTTTCTAGGAAATTTTAGAGCTAAGCTGGAGGCTGAAGATGTTAGAAGCGTCTAAACATGGTTGCGGATTTTTCTAAAAGCCACAAGGGTATCTAAAAGACAAAGAGCCATTGCCGTGTCCTTAATGTCCAATAGCGGGCTGCCATTGTATAAATTTTTCAAAACCGCACACAATTCCCGGCCATTACTTGGCGCCGCGCGGCCGGTAGACAAGAGAAACAATACACAATTCTAATGGCGGTCGTCATGCATAATGTATGTTTTTTCCCGCTTCATGTCCGCCATGTTCTTTTCAAGAGTCCGCTGTTGCTAGTAGACTTCGATACTTCGAAGCTCCCTCTCGGACCCAACAACATCCACCCCGTTCACGAAACACGTGTTCCCTTTCGCCACTAAAGTTTGCATTACAAGGATATGAAAAAGCAAACACACATGTGCTGGGATATTCCCTACTAAAACAACTGTTTTTCCTCTTCATCTGAAAGAAGCAGGAGTTGAATAGGAGCAGCTTGTTGTTTATTATTATGCAGAGATCTGTTGGCAAAATTTTGTTTGATTTAGTGCAGAGAGCATGTATATATACAGAGAGTGACCGATATATTATAGCTTGCGGTTTGGTTGAATTTGGGCTGTATATATAATGTACACGCTGTGCGGGAGCTTTCACTCGTAAAACGCACACTCCTTTCCTGGTCCTCTATTCACATCCACGTGTGCTAATGGCTCGTCGAGATGTATGAAAAGGGGATAATAAAATATAGAAAAACTGACGTCTGCTCTTTCCCATTTCTGGGCTCGGGATCCAAAATAAAAGTGTACACATGGGAGTGGAGAGGAAAATGGGAGAGAGCAATGTGTATGTTTTTGTGGTCGCATAACCTGGTAATAATTTGTGTGTGGTGTGGCGTGATGTAGTAGTATGCATACATCAAGGAACAAATTCAGGTACAGGGAAAAGGACCAAGAGTGGGTAAGAGTGGAGAAAGCGGTGAAAGTTATCCGAGTTGGTTTTTCAGCGGGCGCCTGGTTTCTGCACCGTTTTTGTTCTCACCGGAATAAGTACATGGGTGGGTGAAAGTTAGTGGTGAAAGCAGAGAGTGAAAGGATGGAGAAAGTGGCCATTTTCATCCGGGATGATTGTATAACTGTTTTGAGCTTTTCGCAGGTTCAGATGTGTCATTTTCATTAAAGGACTGAAAAAGAGAAAGCAGCAGTTCCAGTCAGTGTGTATATTTATCAGCGGCAAACGGATATATGAACGAGTCGTCGTCGTCGTCGTCGGATGTGAAAAGTCGTATTAAAATTCATGGAGAAAGCGATACTAATTTAAACAAACGGCATATGAAAGTATGCTTCGCTGTATGACGCTCCGCTAGTGGGGCAAAAAACATAAGCGGGAAATGATAGCCGGAGAAAGTAGAGCGTAAAAGGCATTAAATATTATGTTTGTATTTATGCTTGCTGTATTCTGGTGGAGAAAGTTTTGGAAGAAAAAAGTTGTTTTGTTGACGACGCTTTGCAGTTGAACTGTATGGAAAAGGAGGTTTTTTAGCTTTGATAATTAGCGGGAATTAGTGGAACAATGGCGGGAAAAATTTAAAACTGAGAGTAAATGTGGGTGAAAGTTGGAGAAAGTTGAAGGAGAATGCGCAGGAGGGAGAGGGACGAATGAGCCAAGAATATTTTGGAAGGGCGCCAACTTGTTAAAAATCCAAGTTTTCGCCAGCTCTTGGTGATCTGCTAAAAGCTCTGTTGTTGGCTGGCAATTGAGACGTAGTTTTGCGGCGGATTCTAGTGTTATTAATGGCTTTTTTGGTTCGAAAGAGCCGTCGCATAGCGTTAATGACGAGAGAGTTTTGGGTTAGCAGAAATTTGGATAGAAGAAAAGGTACCTTAGCTGGGAGACGAAATTTTAATCGTTGCAAAGAAGAAAAAGGGTGGCGTGACCTGGACACATAAACGTTAGTGGGACACACGAGAGTAAAGATTAGGCCGTAAAAGTTATCAATTTGCCGCTTCGTCACTCTAGTTTATGAGATGCGTGTGTGTGTCGGTGTGTTTGTGACTTTGTACAGGGGAAAACAAGGCTAGTTTATGTAGCAAGGTGTGATTCCGTTATTAGCCATTAAATCAACGAGGATTGACACGGACCTCATGTATATGACGGGGGAAAGGACATGACAAAAGCCCTATCATTACACTTGAGTACACTTATTAAAACCATCTTGCCGAGACTAGATCAACTGTGACAGGCCTGCTGGGTCCCATAAATAATAGATGACGGCCATGAGTTGTTCCGTGTGTACTGGCAACGTAGGTCACTTTAACGGTGCCTTTTTGGCGACAGCTCATAAGATTTTCAAAGAAACCCCCACTACCAAAAAGCTTATGGTAAGTGAGACATTATACGGATTCGTAATCCTCTGGGTTTACTATACAGCTCAAATTATATAGAGCGACATTTTTACCTGGTTGATTCTGTCAGTAGTCATACAAGTAGCTTTTAGAGCTCTTTCCAAGTCTCTCTTGAGAATTGTTCACTTTGCACTTTTGCAGCTCAAAGTATTGATTCATTCAAGGTGTCATACGAGATGACGAATCTTATTTCCGTCCCATCACAAGCTTCCTCTACAAAACTGGTTTTGTGGGTTCAGTTGCTTGAAATTGGTGCTTTTAGCAAGCAGAAGAGTAGTTTGTATTAGCGAATCACTCCGCTTTTGTGCTCATCTGTAAGGCGGATTTTTAGGTTGGTAGTTGGTGGAATTGGAATGAATAATAAAAAATCCACCTCCTCTGCTCGATTTGAAGAGCCAACTTTTCCCATCAATAATCCTTTCTTTCAGCAGGGGAAGGTTGTTTCCACGACTTCTTTTCAAGCTTTACAACTTCAGCCCTTCTCATCCACAGATGAGTAGATGAGTTCTCCCGGTTAATGGGGAATTCAATTTTTCTTATTGTTCTTGCGCCAAAAGTTTTGCGATTCTTAGGCTCTTGACAGATGAGCAATGCCAAATGGTCATTTTGCTCTTCTCAATAATACAAGTATACATGAAAAAAACTTTTTGTTTCTTGGTGAAAGTGGAGTAAGTCACTTTTACCAAATCCGGTATTTAATAATTGAACACGTTTTCTCGCTATGAATGCGAAAATTCCTGGCGCCATTTTTCCTCTACTCGATTCTATCAGCATGATTCAGCATGAGGACGAGGACACATTTCACTGATTTCCTACGAAGCATATTAACAGCCTTCTATGTAAACTGTTCCTTACTGATGCTGCTGCTTCTCCGGTCATGCATTAAAAACAAATACAATTTTGTTCAGAATCAGCCAACTTTCACATTTCCTCTCCTCACAGCTCCAGCTCCAGCATGAAAGCTGAATGAGCAGAGAAAACTCATACGAGTTTCCGGTCTGCTTTCTCTGCAGTTGCGGTAGCCGTTTGAGTCGTCGTAGTCATCGTTGTCGTCGTCATATGTACTTTAACTTGCTCTTTGTTTAAGCGTCTCCAGCTCCAAGGCTCGTGTCTCGTGTGTGTGTACTTTTGTCCATGAAATGTCGGATGCATAATCAAAGTTAACGTCATGCTTTGTCTTCATTGCGGTGACGTTGATACATAAAATAAGCAGTTTTGCTCTCGCTGATCTGACTTACAACTGTCATATTGTTCCTTCCGCGGCGGGAAAATCCGTTCCTCCATATTACACACATCAAATTTTAATGGACGGAGGGAACGGCAAAACTCGATTCATTCATTACTTACTGGGGTAAAGCTCTTGTTTCGGAAACATTGAGAAAAATGGCGTGATATAAAAAATGTGACGCTTTAGGAGTCAATCTGGCGTGCAATTTTTGTGGGGATCGAAAACCTTGAAGAGTGATGCGGTTATATATATTGAATTTGCCGAGACGCTTTTGAGCCATAGAAAAAGGAGGAATCAAATAACACGTGGGGCGCTGAAGGAATAAGCGACGAATTTCTTGGAGGTTAAGGCGATTTGCGTATCGATTTCGAAAAAAGTCTCGGGTTTTTATCAGACTGAGAAAATAAAAAATAAAAAACGGTGAAAGTCAACTTTCACCAGTTTTTTTATTTTTCGTGTTTCTTACGACAACGAGGAGGAAATTGGCCAAATCAGAAGACGATATATGTGTAACAAATGACCACAAGAAAAGGCCATAGATTTCCGGTGTTTGTATACATACGTGAAGAAACATTTTGTGTGTATTTGATGATAGAATCTGGATTAGGAGCATCAACAGTTTAATAGGGTTCGCGGGTAAGCCGGATTAGGCTTCACGTTCTCTTTTCTTGGAGATCACAAGAGGTTTATATTGCCCGGCAAATACAAGTTGACATGTTTATGACGAGATAAATTCGTTTCGGCCATCCAAATAAAGCTACGAGTTTTTGGAGCTTTCTCCTTCTTTTGGACCAGGAGGCTCCAGGAATCAGCTTTTGTTGATGGGTCTTTTGAGAAAGTTTAGCAAAGAGTTTCGAGGAGAAGAAGCTAATAAATATATATAATACAATTAATCAACTTGCTCAACTTGTTGAGGAACTAAGTGGAGTAGTTTATTTTGTTTTATTTTGTTATATCATAAGTTTGGAGTTTTGGATTGGACGATGAAATTAATAAACGGGAAATTTCAAGCAGCTGATAAAAACCCTGCTGGTTAGTTTACGTCTTACGTATATACTTTGTGCATTTGTTGCGTATAACTTTTCAAGCTGAAAAATAACTGAATCAACAACAAGAACTATTGTGTTGATTCAGTGAGTCTTTTTTGAAGTATTTGTAAACATATCAATTTCAACCTTGACGTCCAGCATGATTTGTCCATTGGCGGAGCCTACAAAAATCGAAGCTTTGTGAGTTTTGAAAGTCGAGTCGCTTCCGCGGTATTGAACGCAGAAGGATTGCAGGATTTCACCCTCAAGGAAGAAGGACGAAACAGCTTGGATTTACGATATGGAAACGAGAATAAGAGTTTGCTGTGGAAAAAGTTCATTTGAAGCTCGGCGGCTTCGTGCTGAGAAACTCATAAAAATTTTCTCACTTGCTGACGTGCGCTAAAAATGGTGGAGACGAGGCGACAGATATGAAGATATGTGGCCTTTGGTTGGCGCCGAGAAAAGTCGTTTGCGGTGCTGCTGAAAGCAGGGCGCTTAAGCGCCTTGTTGTTAAAATGCCGCTGTGAAATTACGAGCAAAAGTATCGTGGTGATGGTGAAAGCAAGTTGAAATGTATGGTGGCAAGGCGGAAAAAGAAGGTGGCGACTCAGAAAGAAGGAACGACTTGAAGGATTTGTTGCTCATATGTATGTACGAAGGACACGTGAAGGCTTTTTGAAATTTTTAAAACAGCATGATGATGGCATATTCGGTTGGTTGGTGGCGGGAAGCAAAGTGGGATTTAAATTTTGTTGGCCAAACAGGAAATTACTGGAATGTCTTTGATGCTGCCATGTCGCTGTATGTGTATATAGTTTTACAAAGTGCAAAATTTGGAGCTGGTGGTGGTGGTAGATTTATGAGGAGGAGAGGCTGCCTCGGTGTGTATATTTCATCGAGTGTACGTGTTACTCTATGGCTTAATTTAATTTCCGTTAGTGGCTTCCGGATCGAATAGTGTTGGGGAAGTGCATGACAAGGGTACTACTACTCATGGGCGGGCGTCATCGCTGGAATTTTGGGGCCCAAAACGTGATTGTAAAGCTTCTTGGTGCTCGAGAAGGATGAAGGATGTGGAGAGGTCAAAGGTTAAAAGGGGGCAGAGCCAAACAATGGCGTTCCAAGTTCCCTTGAGGGGGGCGAGGGTTCAAAAATAGGCGGAGCTTCAAGAATTTTTTCCTCAACTAACTCTGCTACAATACTGACTGAGTAAGGAAGACGAGTTTATGAAGCAACCGGGGAGCTTTGAAAGCGGTTTAGAAAATAACCATAGGAGACTCACACACAAGTAAGTCTCTCCATCCACGTGCTCTTCTTATGACTTTTGCTGGAGAAAGCTGGAAAAAAGACATGTGGACAGAGAAAGAAGGACTCAAGAAAGAAATAATCAACATGTCAACAAGGACAACACGACACAAATTCACCGCGCTTTTTGTCCTCTTCTCACGGTCGCCATTCTTACTTTTTCTCTTCTGGAAGTACGAATCGCGCTTGTAAAAATTGAGAAAGGGAAAAATAAGTTGCCTTTCGGTGTAAATGAATTTGTTCCATCATTTCCAAGTGTGTTCCAAGTTCCAGCGAAATAATTCCAGATTCTCACCACGATTCTCTCTCAAGTAACAACGTCTTTGTGTGTATTTCGCCGAAAATCAAATCAACTTGTTCCTTTTTTCTCGTTCCGAGTATATTTTTATCTGTATCATTTGATACAAATTTGCAGCTGCGAAACAGCAAAATAATTCTCGCGGATTCAACTGTATTGTACAACATCAAAGCATGGCTTCTCAAAGCTTTTTGAAGCATATATCTATCTATTCATCATATTTTCCGTTTGATGAGATTAAACGTACTGATTTATATAGATATCGCAAGAAAAGAGCGCTTTAATTCCTCACAAACGAGACAAAACAAGCGGCCGGCACGTGGTAAATCCAATGCTCGCTTCATGGAAGAGTTAAAAAGACTACTTGCTTCAAAGTACATAAAATTCCAAGCGCCGTGTCAACAAGTAAATAACGCTTTCAGAACTTCGGGTCATGTCCTCATGCATGATCGCTATGTGTTTTTTTACTTTACCGCCCGCCCACGCACTTCAGAACAGAACGAGAGGGATATTCAAAAAGTTGACTGCTCAAACTTTCTCTTCACTGCCCTTTCACTTGCTCCCACTACTCCTTCCTCCGTTAAAGGTCATAGGTCAATCGGCTCGTTCCCAGAGTTCGTAGTAAGGGATAACGAAATAATGGTCCCCAGCCCAAGGTGCCGCTTAACTTGATCTCGGTCGACTCTGTCTGAGAGTATCACGCAGTGAATCATTTTTTTTTGCTTACATACTTTCTCTCCCAGTAATACACTACGCAGGGAAAGCAAACTTTCACCTGGCAATTGGCTATATTCAGAATCGTCTTTTTTGTTACTCTAAGCTTTTGCCTATACACCTTCCACCCCCCACCCCCCAACATACGGACTTTCGCCGGAAAAAGACTGCGAGCCTAAGGGGGGTTTAGCGGTTGGTTGGTGTTTATTTCGTTCATTGGTTACTGAATTCTGTGAGCTGGCTGGTTGACGGAGAAAGCGTTTTGGTCCACAAGGACTACGACAGTGAGCAAAAGCGTGTATGTACATATGTGATATTTAGTAGGTGGGTTCCTGTTGTATCTTTTGCCAACAACTTGTATAAGTAGTTGTATGGATATCGAACAAGTAAAGCAAACTGGAGAAGGAGCAGCAGAAGTAGGAGCAGCAACATGTTCACACACACACAGTCTGTGAGACTACTTTGGCTCCTTGCCTTGAGCTGGGAGCGATTTGGGAAAGAAAAGAAAATCGATCGTTGGTCCTTATGCTTTCTCCAGGACTTTCTTTTTACAACGAGACGGCCAACAAGAGTAGTTTAGTGGTACACGAAGGAAGACTGTAGCTCGAGAAAGAAGAAGAAGAAGCAGTAAAAGCCAAGGAGATGAGCAAACACTGTACATGGAAACATGTACAATCCAGCTTTTGACTCTTGCTGCTGGAAACGCTCTGCCTACTATATGCTTATGCTATACGTACCCGCCGCAAACGTAACCACTTTCTCTCTGCAAAATATTCTTCTTCTTTTTTTGGTCTTTGGAAAATGCGTGTGTATATATGGAGAGGAAAATATTGCAACACAGATTGTGTAATTTGACCCCGACTGGAGAAACCTCCGTTGAATGGATGATGATGATGATAATAATAATGTAAAGTAGCCTTGTATTATATCCACATGTAGGATGAAGTTGTTATATAATATGTAAACTAAACGAGTCTTTTTTTCGGGCTGTATTCTGTTTGTGAGAAGAAGAAAAGAAAGCCTCTTAGTATTATTGCTTCCGATGGCGTGCGGTTTCAGTGCTGTTGTATACTTTGCGTGGATTGCGAGGGAGAGATGGATAATTTTAAACTTTTCGCAAGTCTTGGCGAATTGTGGTGGTGGTGGTGGTTCGTGACTTGTTTGAATTTGATGAGAAGAAGCAAGACTCTCGCTGTTCCTTCTCTTCTCCCTTTCACCACAAATTAGCAAGGATGAATTCAGGAGGTAATTTGTTGTTGTTGCTTGCTGCCTCCTGTTCCCCCTGACTGGAAACGAGGTAATGGGAGAAACGTTTTGGCGGAAATGGCTTGAAATGACTGACAAAACATTTGTGCAAGGTACGCATAACAGCTCAAAGGACTTTGAAGGAATGAAATAATGGGGCACGTGGGACAAGTTCAAGATCCCGGGCAAGTCGTTAAGAAGGGGGGAGGGGGCTAATTGTGACTAAACATGCATGAGACGTGTGAGGGCGGAGCGGGAATATTTGAATTTTTATTCGGCCAGGTGAGTACCCACTGAGTAGTGCTAAGTGGAATGGGGACGCACGTGGATACACAAGTTTGAAATTGGTGTGGCAGTTCAGTGGGTGGTCCAGGTAGAGCGTCAGCAGCTGTTTACTTCGCAGTTACGCTAACGCGTGCTTTGCTAACTGCGAAGGTCAATAAGTAGAATTAGTAGTTTTTGAGGAAAGCCGCAAAAACATAACCAGTGGTGGAGGCTGAGGCATCGATAATAAGTGCACCAGCAGCTTCTCGAGGACTTGGACCACTTTGGCGAATATACATGTGTGTGAGGGACAGTGCATATAAATCAAAGTGAATTAATGAAGATGAAATTGCCGAGGTGTAGGAGGAGGTGATTTACTGCATAATGTATGTATATACCACATGGACTTGACTTTGTTCGGTTGCTACTGGCAACTGGGATTTTTTGTATATTTTTAGCGGGCAAAGTTATACCTAAAGTAAGTAAAGTTTCCATGAGCTGAAGATGGTAAAGAGGCTTCTACTTGCAGCAGTCTTTTTGGCTCTCCCCAAGTCTGCCCGCTTGATTGATCGTAGGGCTTTGAGTAAAATCCATTTTCATTGTCTGCCACCTGAGTTGCCTGGAGAGAAAGTGGTGGAATTTTGCTGGAGATGTGTGAAGAAGGGCACATTGAAAAGAGACACGACGTGTGCGTTTATGTGTTGGTTGGTGGTGCAGTGGTGTGTCTATGTGTCTAAATTGAATCAAATGAAGAAGAGAAAGTTTTTGTTGTTGCTGAATTCAAAACGTGTTGTTTGTTTCCCTTCCCAGTTTTGCTAGTACACTTTCAAAACAAGCTCCGCCTTCCTCTTCTTTAGCTGAACCATAGGGAACGTGCTAAAGATTGACGTGCCTGGGAGCAGGGCGTGCTGGCCAGGCGTGTTTCTAATGGCGGCCGCAATCCCTGGACTAGAAGACTCTTCGCTTTTGAAACTGATTTGAACGGAAGCACCGCGCCAAATTCAAACTTGTCCTCTTTCACGTTTTAATTGCTGTACTCGGCGACAATCTCTGTAGAAGAGCATTCAGGAGAAGAGTGAATGAGAGAAACGGTTTTAACGTTTGTCCCTCCCCCTCCCTTGAACTATATACGGCGTCGTCTTCTCTTGAAGCGTTTTGATGGTGTAAGTTTCTCTGTATTCAAGACATGTTAATTATGTAGTTGAAAATCGATGGGAAGCGCTTGAGCTGCTGGAAGGGACTGAAACGTGAGAGCAGGTTTCGCTTTCACTCTCATCGCTCGCCCATTTGCAGCAGCAGCAGCACTAGCACCAACCAAGAGCTAGCAGCAGCAGTAGTTCAAACAAGGCGTGGAAGCTCAGCTCTAAATTTTTGATGAAAGTCGAACAAAGTTGGATCGTAACCAAGCCATTTTGTTTAGCATAAAATCAAGTTTGCGCGTTAAGCAATCTCTTCTTGTCTTTTCTTGTGACGTGTTACTGGAAGAGACGAGCTGAAATCATAGGAGAATAGCAGGTTTCTAGCCTGAATCATCAAGAACAAGACAATGCTCTCCTCGTTCATGATGGCCAAAGTTGTTGGGGAAAACGGACAAAGTTTCGCCAGCTTTTGACAGCTGTGCTTACACCCAGAATGGATCAATAACAGTTTGTTCGATTTCAATTTTGGCGGGGCTTTTAAAAAAACAGAAAAATTTCTTTTTGGCTCCTCCTCCATGCATTCAAGTGATACATATTTGCTTTGCTGGAGGGGCAGCAGGAAGCTTAAATGATGTACAAGAAGGATCATAATTGGGAATAAAAAATAAAGAGGAAACCCCGAAACCCACTACTACTACATATATGATTCACAAAAAAATTCACGGAGGAAATGACAAGAAGGGGAGCTGAACAGCAACAACAATCACCACAGAAAAAGCCTATGCAATTATATATACAAAGAAGTCATTGGAGAAAGTGAAAGTTGTTATATACAGTGAAAGAAGAGCTGAAACAAGTTTTTTTCTCAATTAAGCCACGGCGGCGGGCCTTACAAATTTTTCTCATGGCTGCAGCACCTCGAGCTTCCGGAAGCTCAGTAGGAGGCAGTTTGTGAATTTGAGTGAAAGTTGGTGAAAGTAAGTAGGAAAGCAAGGGGCTTTCTAGTATGCAAAATTTCACATCATAGAACTACCTTGTGTGGAGGTGTTGCAGGTGGGTAGTAGTGAGTGGGTCGTTTTCATTATATTGGAATAATGGCTTGCTTCGGGGGGGGAGGGCCACTGGGAGGCACGACTATGAAGGGGTCATTTTCAGGGGGCCACCCCCCACTAGGGGCCTTTTGTGTGGGAGGGTTTGTCAGGGGGGTGAATGTGGTAAGTGGGGGGTGGCCATTCAATCGAGTGTGTCACTTGCCGGAGGAAGATAAGTGCGAGGGGTGTGTGGTGACAAAATGGCGGACTGCGCTAAAGGAAGTGTTTTTGAGAAAAACGAGGCTCTTGAGCGAAAAAAAAGTTACGCGAAGGACGGAAGGTGCTAACAAGGTGGGTTGATTCATGATTCAAAAGGCCCACCAAGAGCAAGTGGCCATTGAGTTGAGAGATTGTGGGACTCGATGGGAAAGTTTTGTAAATGTTTCGTGGTGCTCGTAGTACTTTGGGGAGAGGAAGGAAGGAATGAAGGCACTTGTCCTTCGACGTCTTGGAATGACTTGCTGCTACTGTAAACACAATTGTGTGGCTGTGATGCCTAAGCCGGCGGCGTCTGGTACTGACACCAAGTGGGCGGTTTGGCCCGAACAAGCGTATTTAAAATACATGGCGCGGTCCGAATTTCAAGGACTTGAAAATAGTGGCAAAGAGAACAGCAAGCGAAGAACCAGGAGGATAAAAAATGGGACGCTTGTCAGGAACGTGTGTAGTAATAAATTTAGCAGGTTGAATTGTGCCAAATCCATTGAAGTTGGCATATACATTTTCATTGTGTTTTCATTATAGTCAATGTTGGAAGTCAGGGAAGGTCTTTGTTGTGTTCAGTTAGGATAAAAAGTATAAGAGGGTCCAAAAGTACGACTTTCGGTAAACGAGTGTCGTTACTCGTTATACTGGTGCTCATCGGCGCAGAGGATTCTCGAAGATGGCATAAGCTTGGGGTAGCTCGACGGCGGCAGCTCTTGATTTTTAACGGCTGTCACCATAGCCATGAAGCTCAATTAGGACGAGATTCATCGGGTACAATGTTGGCAACATAAGTTTTCCTGTATCCATTACTTTGATGAATTAGGAGCAGAGTTTTGCAGACTCTTGTCGAGTTGCGAAGGAGAAGAATATAAGAAACTATAAGAGTTTTCAGAGGGTGACATGGAGCTTTCACTTCTGGAAACGTTCCAGTAAACGTCCTTCTGCCAAGAATGTTTCTCCAAGTTGATCATGTAAAAGTTCTCACAGCTTGAGCTCCTCAGTTGAGCTATCGATAGAATTATGTGGCGTTTTTCCACGGAAAAGTATTTTTGGCTATTGGGATAAACTCGTGTGTGTTTTTATACGGGTTGAATTTTGGGAAGTGCGGAGCGAGCGGGCGGGCGTTTGATTTGATCTCGGTGAGCTGAAAATAACTGCGGATTCCATTAGTTGTGAGGGAGAAAAAGAAGGAAATACCTGCGTTTCCTCTTCGCTTGCTGCCGCTGAAATAGGCGCAGAAATGTGACGACAAGTCGACAAGAGAGCAGCGGCGGCAGCCGCTGCTGCTGCCGCCATTTGCTGCGCTATCAGCTTGTGAATCGCAAGTGAAAAGTTCTCATAGGAAGCGCCGTGCGCTTTCGCTGCCTCTACCAACGCCGACTGCCGCGAAAGGGAAAAGCGATATAAATCTATGATGAAATTTGTCCCCGTGTCTTTGATGGCTGAAACAGTTGTTTGTTATGTTTCACATTTAGAATTTGTGGAGCTGTACACGGCTGGAGAAAGTCGACTTTCTCCTCCTTCTGCCCTTCACTCTCATCATTTGTTATGCCGACAGTTGTCTTTCCAATAATGACTTTTGGTTGTGTGTCGGCTGCTTCTACCTCTTGCTTCCTGGCTGACGCTTTTGCAAGTCCTTCGTCCAACTTGTGAGAATGATCATCATAGGCTAATGATGATGATGATCGGGGAAAGTGAAAGGAGCTCCTGGAACGTGAACCGACGGACGGACATGGTGTTACTGGAACATTGTGCATTTTGCTGCTCCTGCTCCTGCTGGAAAGCTATATCGAATCGATGATGATGGCTGAATGCCTGAGAGAAAGTTGGTGAAAGCAAAGGACAGACTTTCCCCACTAGTCAATGGAATTCGGTACTTTTTGAACTTTTGCAGCGGTCGAACAACCACATCCACTGAACGTACTAATGGAAATGAGTAACGGAAAGGAAGGAAAAGCAGTTGGAAATTGGGATTGCGAGTAAGAAGAAGAAGAAGAAGAAGGAAGAACGTCGGCGGGCCACAGTACGAATGGAAATCATGAAACATGACTTGAGAAGCTTTGGGCTCAAAAAGTTGTGTGTACTTTCCCCGAGGGCCGTGTTTAAACTTTGTACTTGTTGTAGCTCCTGCTGACTGACTGTTGGTTATGTGAAGGACGTCAGCGCTTATTACGTCACAATCCACAGCTACAACCCCCACGCATCATTTGGGATTCGTCAAAGAGCGCTTCTTCTTCATCATCATCATCGGCGGCAGCGGTGTATGCGGACGTGCGGTTAGCTTTTCGCAATCCTGCTAACCGACTATAGGACTTTCTCTCCTCGAACAGACACATGTTCACGTCACAAGCAGGCTGAAACGTGTGCTGTAGTAGTAGCTCGTCCCCGTCAGATATTTATATATATATGATTTGACGATTCGGGATGCGTCGCTAGTAAACACGGGAATACAGCAAGAGAATTGGCGAGTGACAAACAAACATTTGAGACGTCAATCAGGAGCTGAGTGTAGCACTATAGCATTTACTGTATTCTCTACTATTCACACAAGGTAATCGGCTCATCAATCAAAAGGTGGAAAGTGGCTAGAGTTGTGGCTTTGGATATAGGGCTTTTATAATTAGGTACGGGTTTGTTCCATGTCTAATTGGGGTTGCATTGTTCTTGTATTCAGGCCAGAGTTTATATGACTCTACAATTGAGCGATTCACTTGTTGCCGTCACCGGGATTCGATCCCGCGTCACTCGCTGGAAAGCGCGAGTTTGCAGGCAGGCGGGCCACCTGAACGTATTATCTCTAGAGACTACGGACTGGGTGTTATAGGAAGATGAAGATGCGATTGTCACTGCACCTAGTTGTAGATTATAATTTTTCCAGACTGTGGCATCTGCTCCTACTTCCAATAGCCGCTAAAACTAGTAGGAATACTTTCAGCAGCACGTGAGCTGAATACCGCTTGGGCTAATTTACAGTTTCAAAAGATAGGAAATTAGGAAAGGACATATGCACTTTGATTCAGTTTCCATTACCTCTAAAGGAAATCTAAAGTACATGCTGAAAATTTCTTCATCATCCTGAGACAATTTCGAGCTTTCTCTTCTCAGTTTCGTTCAGTTTCTTGAACATGATGTGGAATGGAGATTATATCCTGTGGTTGCAAAACCGCAAGGATTCCTGCGGGGGAAATGCAACCGAGATGAGGAGACACACAAAAACACACACGCGAAAGTGAACAAGATCCAGGGCTCAGTCCTATGGTTTTGGTGGTATCTCGCCTTGTAGATTAGGCGGGGCGGAGGACGAAGAAATAGGTGTGAGGGAAAAGGATGGAGAAAGTAAACTTTCTCTACGAGCAAAAGTTGCTCAACAAGAACACGACGACGGGTTAACGGAAAAGAAGTAATGGAAAGAACAAGTTGTTGGACTCGACTAGAGAAGAAGAAGGACGGTTAAATGCATCGTCTAAAATCCAAACACTTTCTTCCTGTGTGTGTACAAGGTATCCGGCGGCGGGAAACCTGGGTTTTGTACTTGGAAAAAAGTCTTATCCTCTCTGAGTCAGTAAATAAATATATCTGTTTGGAGGAGAGAAATTTTCCGAGAATTCATCCGGGTGAAAGTAATAGGATATGATGTTGTCTCCGTTTGCCAACAAAACTTTGACTCTTTCCTGTGCTAAGCTTGTCTTTTCGGCATGTGTGTGTACACATACGACCAAACCAACTATGAGCTAATCTCGGTGGAATTTCGGCGACCTTCTTGATTCAACGATTTTTTCCCGATTTCAATTGAGAAATACGTGGGCAAGTAGGTTGCTAAATTCTCGCTTGTTTTCAAGGTGAAAGTCCGTAGCTCATTCTTGAAGAATCGATTAAAAATAAGGAGATTCATCCAACAGGGTTTAGATTTAAATTAAGATTTCCAGTTTATGAGTGAAATTGCGCAGTTGAATCAAGTGAAGGTTCAAGACTTTCACCCGGTGGAAAAATGCGGAGGAAGCGAGACTTCAGTCGGCGCAGATTATGAAATCCACCTGCAAGACTGTATAAATAATTCGTTGGGTTGCTGGACGCCGGAACGGCCTACAATGGGTTTGGATGTATTCAAGCTGGAGTTTTTTTCGGAAGTATATTCAGTTGCTAGGCCCGTAAAAAGCAGCTTTCTCCGTCTGCATGAAAAATGGACGGACGTAGTTGATCTGCATGTGCGAGGAAGACGAATGATGAATACGGAAGTAACGTTTCCGTATTATTCACGAGAAGCCTGCGTCTTTTCAAGAGTTGCTTTCACTGCTTTCACCACTTTCACCACTTGGAAAAATATTGATTGTTGAAAATTTTTTGGATAAAAGAGGCAGGCAGCTTACGGATATTAAGGCTTGAAGTAACTGTAGATTTTGCTTCGGATTTTCACCAACTTTCACCCCGCTTTATGACCACGTTAATGAGGCTTCTCAAGATTACGAGAAGCAAGGTTGATCAACAGCTCTAATCCATACATATTACGCCGTTTCCATTGGCATTCGCACTCTGCCACTCGAGCTTTGCTTTGACTACTGGAACTTTCTCCAAAGAGAGCCGTAAATTTTTTACCACTTTTGCTACAAGTTTTGTGGGGAATTTGGTTACCTTCACGGTCCAATGAACATGATGAGCATACACGACGAATTTCTACGTGTGTATCTTCGAAGACTGGTGAAGAGAGAAAGTTTGACAAGATCAAGTGTTGCTTGTCAGAGGGGAAATGGGCGCCAAAATTTGAAAAAAAGTTGAGACCATACCAAGCAGTTTGGCTTCCAAGTTTATAAGCCTGAATTCTCGCCGGGTGGGAGTTCGGACTTTCCCTGGTGAAAGTACATGGCTTGGGTTTTTAACGTTAAATTCAACGCTGCGAGTTCCAGATAACTTAGTCTAAAGCTAATGCGATCTGATTACCCATGACACGTCTCTTGCTGTGAAAAGAATGAAATTTTGCTCAAATTAAAAGTTACTGCGGCAAAAAGAGGTGAAAGTATAAAATTGAGTAAATGAAGCGTGGAAAAGTTGGTTGCTTTCCTGTATGCCATTTGATGGTAAAACTAGTCATTTAAGTTGATAAACTTTATTAAAGAAAAGGAGATGAATTTAAGAATTATTACCCACCACTTTCAGTCAGTCAGTCGGAGAGAGAATCGTGCTTACTTTCACCTTTGTTTTAAAGTCAACTTTGTCTTTGGTGACAAACTTTTGCTACTTTTAGTTTCTCTCTGTTACTCCGGAGGGCTTTGAGTTTGTGGCGCGGCGAGGCCTTTTTTTGCTCCGAGCAACCTCTGGAATTATGGTGGAACCAATTCAAAATATGCTCATTACATGTCAAACTTTTTACTTTGTCCCTTTGTTTGTCTCGCTCATTGAGAAGGCAATTCAAGAACAAGTTTCCCGCGAGGCTTAAAGTATTCGCTTTCAGTTGGAGATTTTCCGCGCAAACTTTTTTTCCTACAAAAAACCGTCAGCATTTCCTTGATAATTTTGTCCGATTACAACAAGCTTAATTATTTTTGCAGACAGAATGTGAGTGATCTCAAAAATTTAAAAAAATTGGGAAGAACTATCCGAAACTCGCCTTCTGATTTCCAATTTTTCGCCATATATTTCAAAATTGCTGACTCATGTAAATTGTGTATTAGATATATAAATGTGTAAGGAATTTTGTTGGCTCTGTGACAAAGTCTCTGTCTCTGCCTGCAAGTATTTGGATTTGTTCCCATTTTGGCTTTCTCTTTATTCCTGGCTGTTGCTCCTGCAAACCGCCCAGGAGCAAGAGTTGATTCAAAACGTCAACTAATTCTCGCCCTGTTGAATTTGGCGGTCACAGCCAAATATTTTGCTGAAAGCTTTCTCCTTTTGCAACCTCCTTTGTTACTTTGTTGCTCTCCCTTTCTAGAATTTTGTCATCGTTTAGACAATTATAAATTTATAAGTCACTGGAGTGGCGCAAGGTTCCAAGAAACGTGAAATATTTTCCTGCATTCCCCATTCGCTTGTTTTTGCGCCTCGTAAAATTTTCAACTTTTTGGGTATAAATCCATCTAATTAAGTAGTGAAGGAATTAAAATTTATTTGTTTCCAAGTTCCAAAATTTTGAAAATTTTAGCTCTCCAGATACCTATTCCAGTTGCATCTCCAAGATTTTTTAAAAACAGTCGAACACTTTCACCTGCATTAAGGATGGCTCTTGAAGAAGGAAACTGACACGATTAACCTACACCATTAAATCCAATAGCTCTCCAAGGAATAATTGGTACAAACTCGAGTATTTAATCAAGAAATGAGTACCAGGAATGTAATTCCGCCAAGAGAAGGTAAACCCAAAGTGAAAGCTGCTCACAGGAGAGTTTTGAAACAGGAAGCGTCGGCGGCGGCATCAGCGGTAACGCGACTCCTTGAGGATGGCATAATTCAAGAGAAAAACGGCACGAGATGAGAATTCAGATAAGGAAGCGCTGTACGCTATGTACAGAAGCGTCGACGGCGTGGAAAGCGAAAAAACATGTGTTGGACACTCGAAAAGGTTGATATTATCAGGCGTTCAAATCTGGCGGAATGGGAAATGTGCGTGCCTATCAATATTAGTAGTGAGTGGAATAAATTTTTTACCTTTGGCAACGCCAGCAAGGTATAAAAGGGACGTTGTTACTTGTCGATTCTGTCGATTACGTGAGCGAGAGAAAGGCAGAAACGCGGTAACGAGAAAAAACTTTTACTCAACAACGTTAAGCAAAAGTTTATGGTGCGTGTGGGATTTTTTTTCACACTCGGATTGCAAAATACACATCGTGAACGCATCAGGTAGGTGTGATTAATTTGGTGAATTACAAAAAAGTGTTAATTAGAAGGAGGCGGGAACGTTACAAGTGTTTGAAACTCGCGCGCGCGCTCGAGCGGGAAATTTAAAATTCCTTCAAGTACTTTTCGATGTAGGCTGTTCAAGAGTCCTGATCGAGACATAATGACATGAGGTCGTTTGGTATTCACGAGAGGACTCGAAGCCGATAGCCTTGCTCCTAGTGTTGAGCTTTCAGAGCCTTTTGGTGAATGTAAAATATAGCTCTGTTGGTGGTGGATGTAGAAAATGTAGAAACGCGAGTTTTACAACACACAAACACGTTCACAAAATACTGTGTTTCGGCTCTCCTCAGCTTGCTCCTGCACAATGGAAAGGCATACGGTTTTTACAGGAGATTAATGTGGGCGTCCGGCTTGATGTTGTTAGTCATTTTTCTTGGGCGTGAATCTGGCGGGCTAAGAATGAATGTTGAGCGTCAGTGAATGTTATCGCTGGCATAGCTTGTAGCAAAAGCGCTGGGATCAAGAATGGTTTTGGTTCATGCTGATTCGGCAGCGTAGCACAACAGCAGTGTTTTTTCTCCTTTCGGTTCATCCTTTGTCCATTGTGGAAAATAAGGGGAAAGTTTCGGGAAGGGAAGGATTGTCTGCGTTAGCATAAAAAAATAACAAAATGGAGAGAAAACAACAAGAAAACAAGGAGGTCTGATGGTGTTGAGAGAGGATTGGAGGAGCGTAGTAATGACTTTTTCTGTAGATTAATTTTTCTACAAGTTGAGGAGAAAGGAGAGAAAAACTGAGTGCAACAGAAAAAGCACCGGTATGCATTTGTAGGGTTTTTCGCCTGTATGGTTTTTTAAATTGCTTACAAGTTAGTGTGATATATACTGAAGACTGGAGAGTTATAAAATGAGAAGGAGATGTAACGGGGATCGGAAGGATGGACGCAATGGATTTGCGGAAGTTGCACGAGGAGATCAAAGACATATCCGTGCCAAAAAAATCCGGACTTTTTTTTTGCAAACTTCAAGCAGGAAAGGAAGACGTTGTGGAAGTTGTAATTTATGCTACGACGGCTGACAAAAATCTGTTTCGAGGACGCTCGAGACTGCTTGGACGACGAAAAAACAGTTTGGTCGATATCGAAGCAGGTGAGCTGTTCAAGTCACAGGCTGTTATGCTTCAGCTTCAATAGTCTAAAGTGAAGCAACTAAAAAAATCGTATTGTATACACACCTACAGTTGATGCTGATGGTAACTGCAAAGTTGAATTTGACAAGAGGGAGTCTTATCGGGATTTCCGAAATGCCGAAATGGTTGTTTTATGCAATTGGCTACGTTAAAGACTCGGTGTAAAGGTGCATTGGGGGTGCTTGGGCAAGATTGTGGACAAATTTGCCTTTGGAGTCGAAAAAGTAGCTGAAATCGTTTGCATTGTTTTTTCCCTTCTTTTTGGGAACAAATATAACTTTTTTAAACGCTTTCTTTTAAACCGGTGACACTACATATATATACGCGGACGCGCGAAATAATTTCAACCATGGGCACTTACCTTTTGGAAGACAAAAGAAATAGGCCAGAAGCGTAAAAAGGGTGCGCAAGTTGTTGCCTGGGAAGATGACCATTGCAGCAGTATTTTTTTTCGAGCACACAAACAAGAAAAACGGTAATGGTAAGTAGTAGTTGAGAGAAATGATAATATTTCGGCCGGATGGCTCGGACTATGTGAACGGTTCTTGCGAAATATGTATTAGTATACAGAGTTCTGTGTTTTTTTCTACTCCTTGCTCCTCTTGTCTCTCTTTTTCGCTGCTTCGCTACTTACTTAACCCACTGCGACTGCGGTAGCTTGTTTCTCAAAATCTTTTCATGACAAACTACTACAAGTCCTCCTGGTGGCAAAAACATTTCCGCCCTTCCAAACCGGCGGCATCTCAACTCGAATTTCTCGGACCATGTCCTCAAAAGTTTTGCACAATTTCCAAGATGACTCCCCTGCAGTTCTAGTTGTTCTTGGTCATACCGAAACAGTTTTTGTATGACACGCACCCACCAATGTCACTCACCACAGTCACACACATTCATACTATACACACAGGTTGGCGTCGTCTGGAGGCGTAAAAATCAACCACTGGGACTGGAAACCAACCTCATCAACTAGCGGAGAGAGACTATATAAATGAGCAAAATTGTGGTGCTTGATGAAAAAAGCTCTTTTTTAGCACACGATATACAAAGCACTAGATAGACTCCATGGTTGGGTGGGGGGATTTTTTCAAAAACGTTTTCAAAGTTGTGTGGGGGTTGATTGATTGAGCCTCCCTCGGGCTCTGACTGAGCCGGACAAGCGAGAAACGAGGTAGTTGAAAAAAATTCAAAAAACAGGGGCAACAATGTGTCACTATCACTTTTTTCCCTTGACCCAAGGGCCGATGACAAGAGACAGGATTGGAGTAAGGGGCGCGCGAAAATTCAAAAATTGAGTATATTATAGCTTCCTTCTGTCTCCTTCCTCCACCGTTGAAAGGAGTGATGAACAAGAGATGAGCGAGCGAGCGGCGGCGGCAGGTTGGTTCGTCGTCGAGCCAACTTGTGGAAATGCAGTCTGAATGTTTGAGCAACTGTGGAGAAATTGGAGCGGATTCAAAAAAGGGAAAGTTTCTCCGGATTCCGCCGCCCCAACTCTTCGGACTCTTCCGTCTCGTTTCCTCCTCGCTTCCAAAATCGATCCGAAGAAGAAGCGTTGTCGCTGCTGCTGCTGCTGTTGCTCCTCTTCCCTTATTTTGGACCACCAGCCAGCAACTCCTCCTCCTACTACTACTATTTGGAAGCTCCAACAATTTTGGTATCAACAGCAGGGATAACTTCAAGGCGCAGCAGCAGCTCCGCTGCTGCTTCTCTTCTATGCTCAGTCAAGTACTTCGGCAGCGATCAAGTCTGCAAAAGCTTTCACTCGTCCTTTCACCAGTGCCTTGGTTGGCCTACTATTCTTTTTTGGTTGTACTCCGATGCAAACTTTTGGCTCCTTTCAGGTTCCTTTGAGGCAAGTGGGGAAAGCAACTTTCTCTTTTCCGGACGCTTCTGCTTTCCCTAAAATCTTGAACCTCTTACACACACACAGCTCCCTTTTGATAGTATGCATCATCATCCTCATCCCTGTTCTTGTGTTTCGCCATGTACGAAAATTTCCTACGTCTTTTCCTACAAACCGCTCCTGGAACCTTCATGTACTCCGCCAGAACACACAAAGGCAGCAAGAGCCTGTAAATGTGTGTGTATTGCCCAATTTTTACCTCAGGCGCCATCCAGAACATAAGAGAGACAAGGAGGATTCAAGGCAAGTTAGCGGAGAAGGCCACAATGTACATGGTGTTCCATGGGGAGGACTGCAAAATGTGGTTGGTTGATTCGTCGAGGAGATACACAACAAGAAGAGAGCATATATTTCCAAATGCCTTTTAATGTCCTTTTTGGCAAAGGGTTGAAGAAGAATTCAAAAAGGTTCATCATCAAATGCTTCAAGGAGATGAGAGGGAGGAAAAAGGGCTAATTTTTATGCAATCGTCTCCCACTTTTCTATGAGCTCAGAGGCTCAGAAAAGCAAGAAAGACAAGGTAGTTTTAATTGTATAAAGTGATGAGGAGCCACTCGACAAAGACCAAAAGAGCCTTTGTTTGTTGTTTGCTTTCACCTTGAGTTAGTTGAGTAGTCGGAGATTGTTGAAGAGAAGATGCTTTTGGACAGAGGAATTGGCTCTCCTCTCCTCTCGAGCCTCGAGAGTTTCGAGAAAGACCAAGAAAGATAACCTTCTGTACGCAAGTACTAGCTATAGAGCTGTTGGAGAAAGTGGAAGCAAAAGGAATTGGAAATTGCTATAATCTTGATGATGATTGTGGAATTGGGGCTGGAGAAGGTTGAAAAACAATTTCTGGAATCTGATTGTTGACTGAGAGTTGAAGGCAAAACTAAAGTCTCTCCTACCAATTCAAAATCCTTGTAGTCATCAACAGAAGAACAAGTGCTTGCTTGCTTGCTGTAACAGCGCTTGATCTTGTGAAACTTATAAATTGTAATCTTGCTGGAGTATATTACAGACCACAAGTTTAAGTACCACAGTTTGGACGCGCCTTAAGTCTCGCTAAGTTGCTCAAGGGCACTTGAACGGCATAACGGGGATGTGTGTGTGCAAAATACACAGGCTAGAAAAGTGACAGGTATCAAGAGGCTACTACAAAGATGATCATACAAACGTATGAGGAGAAGCGTCAGTTTGATGGGTTAAATATACATGTTTTTGGATGAAATTAACAAACTACTTTGATGCTGAGACAGGCGCCAATCCGACAGGTTCCTTGAAGAAGGGTTCGAGATGAGCCTCAGGTCTTGTTGAGATTTTTGCAATAGGTGAAACTATTATTTTTGGGGTAGATTATAGAAGCCTCGTGATCGGAACCGGAATCGCAGTATATATAAACGGGAATAAACTATAAACCGAATCATCATAACATACGATTAGCCTGGTCGTATTATTGTATGTTTACACGATTTACACCTACTTTCGACCATTGCCCGCTGTGTTTTACACGTATCAGGATCCCATTAACGTCCTTTGTTAACGAGCAGCACCTCCGTCAATCTTGTTGTTGTTGTCTTGGCTTTCCCGGATTTCCATTATACAATCTGGGATCTGGAATCGCTGGAGCTACACAATAAAAGCAGCTCTGCATGTTATCGATGAACGGGAGTCATTGACAAATTTGCACTGCTTGACATGCTTCTGTATAGAGATCAAGTGCCGGGGCTGAAAGCCTTCTGGAATTAAAGATGGTGAGACGCTTTGTGCTTAAGAGCGAATAGCGCTTTGACGCTGCGCTATTATCAAGACTGACCTCCTGCACTCCCTACGTTGGTAACCCGATCAATTAGCTCCGCTGGGAGCCCGTAAGGGACTACTATATTATATTGTATACAGCCGCTCCTCGTAAAAGCCTACCATAAAGTGTGAGCGGCGAGCGACCGTACGCGTGCAAGGAGTGTTCCTCCGCAAAAAGACTACAAGCTTTTTCTCCCAATGGCCTTTGATTGTAAGGGCTATAAATTTATTGAGGCAAGTAAAATTGATGACAAATTAATTTACCAGGCTTTTTGATGGGTGAATAGCAATACTAATAATAATACATTTCTGTGTGTTTGAGCCGTCAACAAAAATGTACTTGACGAGCACGTGCCGTCGGTAGCTATTAGCTACATGACAGGATGAAAAAAAATGGTAAATAAAAAAAACTTCTCTTACAATAAGCTTGAAATAAGTCAAGAAGTACCTTATTCCATCCAATACAAGCTTTTTATATACTTGACTGCGTGCTGGTGGTGGTGGTGAAAGTGTATTTTTTCTGCTACTTGGTCCACTGTTCCCGGTATATGTATTTGCAGACTTTCTTTTTTCTTGTTATTGCATGGACAGCTGAAAAGTGGAGAAAACATATGGTGGAGACGGGCTGACTTTTTTACAGAGAGGAGGAACGTGCCGGAGGCATGGTGTGTGTGTAATAAATAAACAAAATTTTGTTTGCTTACTCAACAATACAAGTGTTTGTCCAGCGATTGGGAGGCAAAAATTGCCCTAGTGTAAACAGGGTAGCCGAAATGTTGTTAGAAGCGTAGCGTTAACGCTAGCGCTGCTCCTCCTGCTTTGGCATGCATAGATATTTACAATTTGGCGGGAAATTGAAGGTTATAAATTTTTCAAGTTTTTTTTAAATTAGCCTACTCGACAAGGCTTGAGCGTCGTCGAGAGGCTGTGAAGTCGCTTCAAGTTGCCTCAAGCGACCTCAAACTCCCACTTATGGGGATGAAGGACAAGAAGAAGACGTGAAGACGTGTTGGTTGATGGCGCTGGCGATGACTGTCAAGTGAATATGTCTGGTGGAAGATGAAGAGCGTGATGATTCGCAAGTGGGGATAAAGCTCCAAGTAACAGAGTGTGAAAGAAGTTTCAGCTCGCTTTTGCGGTCTGATGGGCGGCGAGAGAAAAGGATGGACGTGGCCCAGTACGTAAAAAGAAGTCAATATATGACAAGAAGACGGAGAAATGAAGAAAACCTCAAAGACATTCACACAGAATATATAAGACTCAAAGTGAAGTAGATTCGACGAGCAAAACATCATGTCATGTTTACGCTTGGAGAAAGTTGAAGAAGCGCTGTGTGTGTGAAATTGCTTCTATTTGTTCATTCTGCCATGTTGTCAAGAATGTTCAAGTCATTCTTCCTCCAACTTCCAAGTCCATCCAATGGTTCACTTCAAAATTTAGCCTTCAGTAGCTACTCATGATTTTGACCTGAAGCTTCAAAAAAAAATTGTGACCTGATGAAGACGCAGATTGAGACCTTCCTAGAACCAGAACTTTCTTGCGGTGGCTGTGCTTCAACTTGATATTTTTGGCGCCAAAACTTTCATGTATTTAAATCCACCAGGCCCCGCCTTTTATCAACATTTGGCCAACAACCGTAGGTGTCCATTGGGCGTCGCCATATACAGGAGCATCAAAAACCTCTGGTTGAAACCCGAGAAAAAGAAATGGGATTGCAGATACGCTTTGGCATCTTAATGACCTCTTCTTCTTCTTGTATATTTCTTTTAACTCGCTTCTTATGGGAAATGCAATACTTTTCACTCCCACACTTGATATCCCATATGCACAGAAAAGATCCTTGCTTCCTCCCTTCCAGTCTCTACTATTCAACTCACACACAAACTCGAGTGAAATGCGATCTGTCAGGAGGCACCAGGAGCCTTGGGAAAACTCGATGAACCAACCAACCAACCCGACAGTTGTTCTCTCCTAAGCCAAAGTAGCTTGTCCTGTAGTAGTTTCATCGAAAAGACTTTCCAAGCCTTGTATGCAACGCAACTAGAATTTTCCTGCCCGTAAAAGAAACGTCTAAATGTCTAGATTAAGTAAACCTTAAGTCGAAATGGACGAGTCCCCATAGCAACGTATACTTTGGCTCCCTTGAGCAATCACGTAGCAGAGAAAAAGACCACAAAAACATCTAACGTTCAATTAAGTGCTTTTTGGCCATAGCTCTAGCAGCTCTCCAAGCCAACCTTTGCAGGATTCCAAACCATTAAGTACTTCCAAAAAGGCTCTCCTGTAAAAAAGAAGCGCTATCAAACTATGGCTATCGTAAAAGAATAAAGAGAATCGACAAGTGAAATCTAAAACCATTCCTTCTTTTAACAGTCTCGCTCGTAAAATTAATACAGTAAAAGCTTCGTAAGATGGACCCTATATAAGATGGACTTCTCCATAATATGGACAAAAGTGTCGGTCCCGGCGAAAGTCCATAAGACTAATGTTAAAAAACATACGATAACATGGACTTCCTCTAATTTGGACTTTCCATAAGATTGACTGTTTTGTCGGTCCCTATAGCCTTTATTCCATGTATTTTACGCCCGATAATATGGACTCATTCAAAAAATAAACAAACCGCTGCTGGCGGTTTGTTGGCTTAACGTTTTTGCATACATTTTGCTGGCAATGTATGAACTTTTGAGGTATTTCAACGGCTTTTTTCCTTCAAAAGCAATGAGTATAGCAGATTGGTAGTTTACAGAAGGGATTCGCTGAATTTATATGTATATTTGGGTGTCAATTTGAATTGTCAACTTTCGATATCATGGACTGCTCCATAAAATGGACTTTTCCCTTCGTCCCCTCGAGTCCATCTTACGAAGCTTTTACTGTATAACTTTCAAATTGGCTTCAACTTTATGATAAAAAATATTTTTCGACCTTTGATCGGTTCCTACTCCCGTATTCGAAGATTTTGTAAATTTTGAGTGTTTATTATTCGCTATTACAAAATTTCCCCCTACTGAACCATACATAACCTGAAAAGAGAATATATCTGTAGACAGAATCCAACTAGAATCTTCCATTTTTCCTCCGGAAACTCGGCCAAACGAAGTGAATTTCTACTCCATAGCTTTTTTATCTGTTTTTACTTCGGCTGAAAGTGTGCGAATCCTCCAAAGCTGATTGACGGAACAAGACAGGCGAAAGCTAATCTGCTGAGCTGATCTGTCGTAAATTAAAGCTTGACAGATTCACTCGAACTAATTCAGTCAGTTTCTTCTGGCTCTCTGTCAGCCAAAGCTGGAAAATTCAATTAAACGAGGCTGCAGTTTGACTCGAACGTACGTGATCCGAAGGCTTGCTTAACTGAATCAGAAAAAGCTGATCAACTCCGACCGTTGAATTCGACACACGCTCCGCTCTTCTTTCCTACGCTCCAAAATTCCAAAATAAACAACCTGAAAGCCTGAATGGAGGCTGGAAATCCAAGAGAATTTTTAGCTGTTTTCGTTGGAAACATGACGTGTCTCGTGTTTGACAGCTTATTTCGTGTACTTGTCAAAGCACTTGAATATAAAATCAGCTTTGCTTCAGTCAGATGAGCAATGAGCTGAATTAAGTGAAGCATATAGATATCCTTGGATATGGCGAGGAGAAGACTTAATGAATACGAAACGAATTGAAGAAGACTCTCATATTCGAAGCATCCGAATTTTGCTGTTCCCCTGTTTACGCGTCTAATTATAAACATTATGAACGAGGCAGGAACTGCATATTATTAACGCGA
>JAQGBJ010000501.1:0-39305 GCA_034698345.1 Sphaeridia pumilis | reverse complement strand
GAAATTATGCCAAAAGTTGACTGACAGCACAAGTTGGCTAAATATGGGCAACTAGTTCAATTTGTATTGTTTACGTTTGTGTGGAAATAATTTTTGACTAATTTTAGGAAGGCTTAATGTGCATCAGATGCTGTGAACAGTGCATTACTCGATCTTGTACAATAGTAACAATGAAGCAATTTTTATATTTGTTTGGCCGCTTGCTTGCGCAAATGCATTTGAAACGGAAGGATTTATGATACGGTCGAAATGAGTGCGGCCGTTATCGGGCAATCTTATGGGGAGTTTAATTGCTCGGTGGGGTAAAGTAAGCCAGTGTATTTGATACGGTACTGAACCTAGGAAAATTCTACAGTGTGTTTTTGTTTTAAACTTCTTAAGTAATAATGTAGCCAAACACCGCGTGAGAAACAAATTGAACAAACAGCCCTTGCCGTCCAATACGGAATGCAGACACATGCCAAAAAATTTGATTGCAAACAAATTATTATGGGGGTGCAACTTGACCTGAGGTTGAGTCAAACACTTAGACTGTATAAATCTCTTGCCAGAGAGGTGAAAGAGTGGAGTACAGAAAAGCAATTAAAGGAATTGAGGGAGATTCCTGACGACGAGTCAATTTTCTGCTTGGAGAAAATGAGAAGGATGTTAAAAGCGTGCAAAGTGTAGGGTGAATATGGCCAATCTGTGTAGGAAGTAAAGGCAAGAGGAAGAAGGAAGACTAATTTTTTGGGCAAATATTTAGCATGTTGTTTGTTAGAGAAATTGGATATGGTATAAGGCACAACGGCGATGATGGTAATGAAGAAACTGACTGAACGAATTACTTGTCAAGATGGAAATTGGCAAGTGTGGGTGGGATGGGTAGGACAGTCGGGACTCGATAACTGTAAAGCCAAAATTTGCGAATGTCTTGTGGATTATTACCATTGTTATTACTTGTACAACGTGCGAAATTAGATGCCAATTGGTTAAAATAGGGTGATAACAACTTTTAAAAAGGGTTAGGCGATGGTGGTAATGAAAAGGAAACACTTTTTGAGGGCTGGTCACTACATAACTGGGAAAGACTTTCTAAAAATGATTGTAACTGGGAGATGATAGAATTATTGTAAATTAGAAAATTAACGTCGTATTAGAACCAAGTGCAAGTGTTTGTTCCATGACAGATGTTATGAGAGAATCGGAAAAATTTGAATTTAAATTGGGTTATTGCAACACACCAGCCTTGTTGGTCCATCATTTAGTGATGATCTGATGTAATGAGGATTTACTGCGTAATGGGAATATCGTGGTAAATGCATCATCAAATAATGACTTTCTTTGAATATCAAGGATAAAAGGTTATGATTAGGTGAGAATTTGACCATGATTGAAAATCAATTCATCTAAGGCAGTAGATTCCTTTAGACGAAGCATCAGATTTGTGGCCATTGATCAAATAAAACTCGTCTGAAAAAAAATCCGTATGGGCGAAGAATTACGGCAAATTTAAGTTTCAAATTGGACGGTATGTTACTGTTGCACTAATGTAAACTGTTAAAAATTTCAGTAGATTAGATTGAAGGCTAGTCAGGTACGAAAACTCAAAATTTCGCCCGAAAATTATCGCCAGGGCGGACTGCATTAGCAGATTCTAATTCAACCCGGAATTTGTCTCCTCTTCAACAAAGTCATGTCATTTGAGCTTGTTTGAAGCTTTACAGTCTTAATGTATTTTGAATGTGCGAAACACTACATAATTGTCACCCCAGCAAATATTATTGTTCTTCGACAGCTCTTCATGAGTGAAAGCAAATAAAATTTTAATTGTTCGCTCAACTACTTTGCTGTTGCTTGTTCACATTTTTCATTCAGAGAACAGTAAATTTAACAATGGAACCCAGAGAAACGTAAACAGAAAGTGTCATAAGATGACTCAGGTCGAACAATTCAAATCTGTAATGTGACTTTATAATAATTTGCAGTGCCGAATCCGAAGACGTAGTTTCTGCATGTGGGCGAGGTTCGATATTGTATTTTCCTTGGCTGGGAATTTTGCTTGGGTTGATTTTATGCAATTCATGCAGGTTTCCCATCAAGTTGACTGATGCCATTTGACAAGTAAATTAGTAGGTGAGTTGATCCGTTAAGCAAATACGCGCGATTAAATCTGCAGCAGTAGGTCTTTGAGGCGTACGACATGAATAAATGCATTTCATTTTTTGTGTCATTGTGAAAGACAGTAGCAGCCCAAGTCTGTTGTTATTATTACAGCCGAAAGTAAGGATGAAGATGCAATTTTTGGCATGGAACTGATTCCCAGGAGCAGAACGCTGCTGCTGCTACTGATTCTGCATGCATATTACGAATTAGGTGAAAGATGAGTGACACGTAGCGTTATTAGACAATCTGCGAAAGTGTGGTTAATACGAGGGTCAGGGCTCGCTGCGCTTTCTGCTACGCAGTGAATAAGTTGTCGTATCGCTTTTAGGTCAGAACACTTATGGCCCATCAAATTTGTGTTTTTACTCCCACCTTTTCAAGATCCTCGTTGGGAATAGTGTTGTAGCTATGCTAATTAAAATAGTTTGCCAAAGCATCTTTCCTTAACTTGTTCACGTTTGAGTTATTGTTGTAGCAGCAAGTATATATACAAAAAGCAATGAATACTTGAGATCGGCATTTAACAAGCTACGCCACAAAGACATACTTCATCGTGGGCTCAAAATTTGGTCTTTACACACTTGTGACTTTAACATCTTTTCTACATGCAAAAGCCAAAGCCTCGTTTATACTTCGGCCTTTATTTATGTTCATCAAATTGGTGAAGAAACGCAAACTTGGAGAAAGCATCACTAGCTAAAGCAATAACCATTCTGACAAACTTTACAACAGATTCACTGTGTTTACACGGCAAAATTCGTGATTCATACAAGAAATTGACAAAGTTTGGAAAAATCTCAATCACCCTGTAGATTCAACTAAAAAGCCAGCGCGACAAGGGTCGTGACTTTGCTAGAAATCGTTTGAACTTTTTTACACGTAGTTACATCATACCGGCCTGTCACACGAAACCTTGGTGAATTCGCCAATGGGAAGATTTTATGTTTGCATGAAATACGATTTCAATTGTTTATGTAAATTACGAACATCCCGACTGACATTACATTGTTGTGTAACGCATTTTCAAATTGTGACAGTTGTGGGCAACGCATGATCATCTGATGATGTTATAGTCATAAACTGGCATGGAATTGCCAAGGATGAAGGCGATGGGAGCAACAGGTGAAAGACAAACTGGGTGACTTATGGACCCATTTCAACACCAACCCTTTGAACACAGATTTTATCAGAGGCAGATGAGTGGGAAATGCACAACTGATTGTAGTGTCAGCCTGATCGTCACCTTTCCAAGAATAAATCATTGCAAGTTTATCGAAACATTGATCGCTGTAAAACAAATGCTTCGTGTGGTGCAATCGGATATTTATCTTGTTGATGACTCCCGAGGCGAGTGCAAATTGTTTCCCGTCAATCTCTCAATGGACTTTATCAATGGCTTAAGAATGGCAATTGCAAGCCGCATATGTTTATATTATCTTCTGTTGAAAGTTAACAGGACTGATAATCGTACGTTATGTGCCATGACCAACATCCCGAACATTTCCGTTTAACCGTAACAAAAGTAATGGCACAGGTGCAATATTGGCATGTAAGCTTTGCTTACTAATTGCCACGGGTTGACAGCGTAGAATAGAAAGAAGCCAGGGAGATGGTAAGGGATTCAAGAAAGTAATTGTCTCGCATTACTCATTTTCACGCAGGATTTGATATTGCAGGAAAGATAATGCACTACTAATTACTTGAAAGTGCGCTTGTATAAATATAACGGCTTCATAAGTTGGCGATTCTTTTTCTTCTCGAGGTTTGTTTGCAGGAAGCTAACTCGAGTTTTTACACCTTTAACGTGAAGGTACATGTATTTATCCACCGTCAAAAATTTCGCTTGGGACCCGTATCTAATGTATTCATCGCTGGAGGGCAGAAAAACAACACCGGACGTGGCGTCAACGAGAGCAAACGTGCACAGATGATTATATGCATCGTAAATGGCGATCTTTAGATAAGACAGGAACAATATGAGCCAATGATGTCCTGTTTATGATTCTTACCTGTGATGTTCTAAAATGAGGCTTGAAATGAGGTACGACGACACACAGATGCCCGTATATTTCATCGTTGGGTGCAAAAGTAAAAAAAACAGGAACGGACCAAGAAGAAATTAACGGAGAAGCGGAAATAAAATTTTGTGTATGTGATATAACTGCACTGACATGACTGTCAAGTTTACGGCTGAGCCCCAGTAGTCTTGTTCAACTTTTAAACCATGCTTCAAGACCAACTGCAAGATGACAATGACGGCACTTTTGGGTAACGACGATTGACAAGGGAATGATGAGAAGATGGTATCAGTCAACGATTCCCGGCACGGAAATCAAATAGCTTTTGTCAAATGATCATTAACCAACACACCTGACGGTTCTCCTTGAGGCATCACACGGAAGCGAATTGAGTGAGTCTTTACGCATCGGATTGAAAGAATCTCTAGCGGGTTTTATGTATCATGTGACCAAAGGATTCGCTTGGGTAGCAGCGCCACGTGAGGGAATCTTGTTTCGTAGAAAACTCGACTGCTGAAACTGATGCTGCTGTTTCCTTTATCGTTTTTGCCACTGCAAAAAGTCTGTTTGATGAGCCGGTAACGTTTACACGGAGAAAGGCAGAAGAAGGAAACATTACTCTCGAGACAGTAAGTAGCTGTAAGTGTGGTGCTGGTCATGTTGATCAGAATCGTGTACGACGGAAATGAGAGGAAAAAAATGAGAAAAGTCGAAATTTGCAAATCGATTTACAACACATGCGTCCATCACACATTTTCACATGTACGAATACGTGGGGGACTTTTGCCTCACTTAAAGACTGTTGTTGTTGCCACTGTGATTAACTGTGATCGAATATTTATTTGGTCATTTATTTGCTAAAAAGTTTTGTTTTACAGATATACAGCCAGAAACGTTTTCCTGGCCACCATGTAGTGGACCCCTTGCACTCGTTTTGTATACAATTATTGCAAATCTTTATGTGCAGAACCAGTTTTATAATCTCGACTCTAAATGCGGTGAAATAAATATATATTTTTTGAGACATTTGGTTCTGGCAATCTGTAATACAACGAGGTGCTGACAAAATAATGTTAATGTTGTGACTGAGAGTCAAATAAACTTTACGATGCACTGTAATTCACGTTTTTAGTAAAATATTAAAAACGTGGTCAGCAGGGGAAGAATAATAAGATGATGAATGCTTGGACGACATGATGAAAAGTTTTCGCGTATTTATTTGAGGCCCTCATCCTGACTACAACAACAAACATGAATGTGCAGTGTTGCGTTAAATATAATGTAAGATGTATGTTCAAGAGGGAAATAAATATGGTGGGCTTTTTAATACAGTGACGGCACCCAATGGTTGCTGGGGCTTGTTATGCCAGCCAAGCTTTGTACACGTTTTTCATGATGCACCACTACTCTACTTTCTGAACCAGGTAAAAGCAGTGAGTTTACAAAAACTTTTCACTGACAAAGTAACCAGGGATTCAAATAGCATTTTTACCTTTGTCAATGGCATTTGTACATTTTCCAAACTTGAAAAAGTTCCGGTGAATTCGTATATCACTTTTACGTCACCTAATATTTATTTGGAAACAACTGAAGATTATGAACCTTTGACGAGGATCCCCCCCGCAACACTGTTTTGTTAACTGCATATGCTATTGTTTTGTCACTGCTGTTCAAAGTCAAGATGCAAATGTAGTGTATTTTGACAGCGAGTAATTAATTTTTGGAGATAATTGAAGATTTAAGGTTTGGACGTGCGTCATTGTTGCAAAGGCAAACAGAAAAGTAACGAGCACAAGTGTGTGCCCGACAAATTCTGTTGGCAAGAGTCGGTCACTGGGATTTTTAATTAGGGACACAATTGCAGCAAAATGTGTATTTATCTCCCCGTGCACTTACGATGCATTCTTTCTTGAGACGTAAGTTAAGTTGAATAGTTCCTTGTAGCTCATGTATCGATGGGCAAACTCAAAAGTGTAATGAAATTGAGGTTTTAAATAATTCAACAAGATCGGTCTTCCGAGAAGCCCAAAGGGTGCCTTATGAATGTAAGTGAAACTTGCTTTGTCGACAGCGTGAGAGCAGGTGGGCAGGGTGAATAGGGAAAATCCTGACGAAATTCCTACGCGTTTGTCTTACGGTTTCAAACTTGGACATGATCAAAAGTCAAGATGTGATCGGGTAGTGAAATTTTCATGTTCTTTTTCATTTAGGGAATCGTCTCGTCTCGGCCATTTTTTCCATTGACAAGAATTGGACATCCACACATTTCGTTGTCCTTATGAAAAAATATTTTCAATTCACCACCAGGTTGTTTTGAAATCAGACTGCTGGACTTTTGGAACACCTTGTCGGCATATCCAAGCAGATTTCCCACTTTTAAAATGTGTGCAATTTCTCGAGGCAGAATTTTGTTCCTTACAACCTTTCAACGAATAGAAAGCGAGGTAGATAAGCAATCCAGGTTCAAAAGGTCCGATGAGGTCATGACTGTTGTTGATTGACTTTTGATATTGTTTCACCACATTATACGAAAATGAGAAACAAACAAGGTTAATTAAACTTTGTAAGTATCAAACTTTGCCTCAAAGCACGTGTGATTATGCTGGGATGTTGTATCAGCATTTACTTCAGAATTGGTTTTGTAGGGAAAAGGCAAAGTTTGTTAGACAAACCAGCTTGCCCAATTTCAAAGGACAATTCCTAAATTAACGCTTGCCAAAAACACCAAATAAGACAAATTTGTCATTCGATTCCTGTATTGCAAGGTGTGGACAATCCACAAAAAGCTTGCAGATTTCATGCTTATGTATTTTTATGGGAATGAGCAAATATTAATTGATGTGCAAACAATTTGTTCTCAAGGAAGTCTTTTATAGCCGTAAGGATTGGTTTCAACTTTCTTTTTACGTGGTCAGCCAACCTAAATCTGCTCATTGCTAATCAAAAGTGCAAACATTTTCAGTAATTAAAAACATTACTGAAAAATGCAAAAGCTAAAAATGTCCTGCGCAGCAGGAACAGGTGTTCGAAAATAGGAGCCTAAGAATACTGTTAGAAAATTTCGGTTTACTTTTGACGGCCTAAGAGGGAAATTGCGTGGTGATGGTGCATATGTGCTTGCATGCAATAATATTTTCCCCGTGATTCGTGTAAATCACCAGGAACTAGGAAGTGATGTGAATTCGGTGTTTCGGGCCACGCCAGGCAGGCTGTCGAATGACCCGGCCTGCATCCGAGGTGACTGCCTGGAGAAACATAGAACGTGTGCCAGAGCTAAAGTTCTATAATATTGCAACCGAAACGAACGCGTGTGTGTGCTGACGTAAGTTTGTGCAGTCGGCACGCAACGTCTAGTTGAACTTGCACCGAGTTAACTTCTACTATTGGCTATATACACGTTTGTGGCTGTTGACAGAAATAATGAAACAGAGTGCGTACAAGTAAACTGTGAATATATACCCACAGAACAAGGGAAGCAAAATAGCTAATTTCGGATATGAAAAGCCCAAGACGTACAACGGGTAGACAGGTGAGGGGAAAGTGGACGTTATTGATTATTTGCAACCGGTTTGTGCGTAGTGTATACCCCAAATTTACCGGCTTCGGCGGGAACTTATATCAAAATACTTGAAATATAATAAAAACGAGACGAAACATTTTTAAGGTAACTTACTTCGAGATTGGACTATTATTGATAGAACTACGGCAAATCTCAAACTGCTCCAAATGCAGAAGGACGACCAAATAGTATTATGTCGGGTCATTTTGAAGTCGTTTAAAATCCACTTTCATGACGGAGCAACATGATCACTTTACGGCACAAAGTTTCTGTCCGGTCCCCTTCTCCGTTATACGCACTTGAAATTCATTTTTGTAAAAACTTTTAGGCGGCTCAAAGTTCACGTGGTGGCGTCACACAATGACTGAAGTTTGAAATTAATGCTTGAGCACAAGCCAGCCGTGCACAAAAGTCCAGGTGTCGAAGAAGGCAGGCAGCAAGACAAAAGTCAGCTCCAGAAGACGTCGTTCAGAAATCAGTAACCGGAAAGACGTTTGGCCGTTGCATCCTCCAACAAGAAAGAACACTTGTTCCTCGTGTGTTCCGAAAAGGTAATTTCACTGGAGATAACAATAAAATTCAGTACACACCTTGCCCCATTTGCCGGAACGGAAATGATGAGAACTGGGTAAGCAACTCAATGGAAGAACGTGGGCAAGATAACCGGCTTGGGCTTATAACCATGTTGAGTCATTGGATAAATCTTTGTTCAGGCATCTTACACGATCGGGATTTTGCGAAATGATGGCAAGTTTCACTGTTAGAACTGAGAAAAATTAAATTTTCAAAACAAGAACAACTTGCCACAGCTATAGAATAGTCCCCGATAGATGCTTTGCAGTTGGTAGGGAAGGAAATTAGAAACTTTGTTTGAACGAGGGTGGCAACGCGAACGTTCCTTGTGGATGACTTTGGACTGAATGACGAGAGCAGCACACCTGTACAGTCTTCTCGTTGCGCCTTCTCCCTCTACCTTGCAACAACAAACCAAAAGTCGTGTCAGCGCAGTGGGCCGTAAAATAAAACATCCTAAATGTGAATCTACTGTTGCTTCAACTCGCTCAGTAAGCCAGACCGCTTGCTTGCCCATTGCTTCCTACCCCTTCGTACACTAAATTTTGTTTCTTTTTTTATAACCATCCCTGTGCCCAAGCTGCGGTTTTTGAGCAACAATCGCCACATCTGCCAATATCCATAGCCAGCCAAAATTTCAAAATTTACACCCTTTCAAACTGTCATCGATGATGTCCCATGGTCAACTTGAGACAGATTTGCTGAAGCCACAAATGTGTAGGAGGCACGGGCTGTACAAAATAGCGTCCATTTCATGCTTTTTTCTTCCCCAGCACTCACTCAACTTGGTAGCAAAAAACACGGACTCATATAGTGCACCTCAGCATGTAATCAATCGTGTATTTCTTTGGTGGTCTGTGAAACCGATCCTGCCTTGTACTACAGCATAAAGTGAAACCCACGAGAAACACTAACCTACCGGAAATCGGATCTGCACGAAGTCATATCAAAGACGAAGGGGAAAGGACTCTGTTACTGGGCTCACGTTCTTATTTCAACATTGTATACAAAACTTTACTTCACCTTTGCCTCGAGAGACCCAAAACTTACAAGAGAGCGGAAGCCCTAAAGCTGATTCAAGTTGTACTGACGCCCTTCTTCTTGTTGTACGGTGTAATTGTCGCTCAAAAATACTTGGTCACAAGTGGACATGTAGGTGACGCAACTGATGCATCGCTCGTAAATTGTTTTCAATTTGTCTCAAGTATGAAGTAAGTAAGGTTATGCAAACACAAGGAAACTGGGCCCGTTATCATGTTTGAGGAAAGTAAATACACATGGCGGCGGGCGCATGACTTTTTTGACGCTTACCGGTGCGCAAAATGCCTCGGAGGGGTGGATACATGTAATTTGAAGTTGTTGTATGCAGTTGTTTTACCAACAGGAACTACTGGAACTGAAGTTGATGTTTCGGGGATGGTACGGACATTTTATATTTTTTCCTACAATCATCATCTGTCATGGATGCAGAAGCTTGGCCAGGAACCTGAACCGAGAGGGCGGTTGGGGGTGATAATTACAATCATGTTTGTTATGTCAGCATTGAAAGGTTACAGGGTGTGTGCCTTACTGCAGCCGCCAAAATGTGCTACTGTAATGATGATGGCGGTTTTCAACAAAAACATGGCTGAGATCAAACTATTTCAAATTGACTATAGTTGAAACAGCCAGCCAAAAAAGAGAAAAACTAAAATAAGCTTCAGAAAATTACTCAATATTTGGAATTCACCCTTGTCGAAGGGATGTCAATAATAATTGTTCTACAGAGGGGAGGGAACCAAGCACAAGTGGAAACCATAATAAATACACAGCAATAGCATGAACGGATGAACCGGAACACCATTTTATTTCCAACAACCCTTTTGATTACTTATTTGTCCATCCACAAAAGCTGCTCATGTGCCGGATACATCACTCTACATTAAAAGGCGAGGGTGGCTTCATAATTTATGAAACAAAGATGAGTAATACTGCTATCACTGCATTTGTTCAAAATAAAGTTGAAAAAATACGCACTGCACAATTGATCAGAATTGTAAATTCCAAAAGTTACTCATACCAGTATATAGCCCGTGGGAAATTCTGGAGGGAAAATCCGAACGGAAGTCTTTTGAACTTGATCAGTATGTGAAGGTCAGTTCAGCCATTGTTCAAAGTATGTAATTTACTAACACATAAAGCAACTTACCAACTTCAAGCAAGTTTATACTAAAATCCAATTGACCTCATAAAGCAATGCGGAAACTATTGGAGTCGCTGGAAGGAAGCTAGTCTCTCTGTACACTCTGTGGCTAAACTGCAAATAAGGCAAAATTTATATTACGCCGAGGGAAATATGAAGGTGAACGCAATGGGGTATTAATTAGTGAAGTAAAGTAATTAGTTTGGCGAAGACAAAAGCGAATTTTGCTGTATAAGCTTGGTAAAATGGAACAAAAGGGAAGTTGGTAATTTGATTTGTCATTAGCAGGTAAATTTGACCATGTTCAGCCCATAGTAAAACTATCAATATCTCACCTCGAAGGCAACCGAGTCGCGGTTTCACTGTGCTGCGGTTACATTAACTTACTGACTTGATAAAGGTTGAATTTGTATACAGATATACGAGAATTTCACAACATTTGCGTTTATTACCTGCGGCCTATTATATGTACAAGCAAATCAATGCTCGGCTGGCGGATGTATATTGAGATTTTTTGCAATGTAATTTTTTGAACCTAAGGCTGAGAAATTATATGCTTCATCGTTTGTCCAATTTGATGAATGAATTAACTACGTAATACGTGTCGGAGCTTTGTTTGTATTTTTGATGAACGTGATCGAATCGAGCGTCATGAAGAAAGCTCATACTGTTTTAAATCATCATTTTAGCAATATAGATTTCTACGGGCGTGGGAGCAGTTGTATGGGCTTTTGCTTTTATTTGGTCTTGCGTGTTATGAGTGATATAAACCTGTCAATCGACTTTGATGGTGACTGAACAGGTAATCAAAATGGTCGAGTCTAAAGGGAATTGGCTCCTAATGAGCAAATTACTTGCGAATTTCTTTCGTTTTACTGCCTATTAGTTGCCTTCCGGCTTTTGCTCATTTATCGCATATTGTAGATATAGCCTCGCCGTGGTAAAGAGTGACACAATTCAAAACCACTGTGTCTAAGCTTTGGCAAAAATTCTGATGGTTTCGCAACCAATATTCTTTAGTGAGGTGACAATGCTGAGAAGATATTTGTATAAAATTCGCATGGTTTGTGCACAAAATTTGATGGGCTTTTCAGGTATTCTGCAATAAATTGATTATGGCGATTTTATTTTGTAAATACTATAAGAGCCATATTTTATCATGCTCTAATTTTTTAGTTGCTTTTTGACCTCACGGCAATTTTAAGATGATTAGCGGATTCGCGGATTCACATTCACAAGCTTCGGCCATCAATTAGCATGCAAACTAGTCAAAAATTTTAAAGCATCAAGTGAAAGGTAAATTGCGTATTATCGCGCCAAATACATTCCCCGATTATGTTTAAACTAGCGAAAATTTAATTGCAATGATGACAGGTCCAGATGAGCTTGTAATTGCAAACATTAATTGCTCATCATCCTGAGGCGCAGGAGGATTGCACAATATTTAGTTGCATCTTTTTACAAGGGTTGTGAGTACATAACAGTATCTTAAATGTTTATTAACTAGCGAATTAAAAGTGTAGGTTAATCAGATAATGTGTTTTTGATTATTTTTATGACTGGGCAACAAGCGTTAATACAGATAGTTGAATGGATGCGTCAAACTTTATTCAGTATTTGTAATGGCAATGAGGTGTGAGGTAATTTTTTAAATTGCTTAATGAACTCAAAACAATCGAACGTCAATAAGTCGCTGCAAGTTTCGACAGCGTCAAGTGCATAAAAATACAAATTTAACGACAGCCTTGTACACTTGTGCCCCGTGAATGATCCACGGCGGCACGTCCGTCAGAAAGTTTGAGAAGGATCGTGACTTTTGGAAACAAAGGTTAACAAGTTGAGAAAATTTAAAGAGACGAGCGTGAAATTATAGCTGTTGAAAGATTTGGCAAGAACAGATTCTATTAAATCAAGTTTGATGAATAAGTAACGGTTTACCTGGAGTTACGTAATAATCGTAACAATTTTTGCTTCTCACAATGCAGTCAGTGGCTGAAGATGCTTCGCTTCGCTGATGAGGATGATTCAATGCAATTTTTCACGGAGGACGTTGCGTTTGACTGGGCTTGCTGAATGGAATTGGGCTTTGCCTGTACTTTGCCCAAAATTATTGCCATACTTCAAATCGTATAGAGACTTAAAGTAGCATACACAATTGGCCCTTCACCGAAATACCAACATTAACTGTGTTTAAGTAAACTTCAAACTTGAGTTTGTTTATGGCTCACACAATTGCATCTTCCAAATTCCTCATTGGTGACAAGCGTTTCATTGAAAGATTGTCTACAAAAAAGCTAAAATTTTTTAGGTGACATCGTAAGCGAGAGACTTTTCCATACATGAAAGTTTGTGATTTATTTGTCGCTGGGGTGGAGTCCGGAGAAAAATGAGAAAAGCGTCACCTCGAAGCTAGTCCAGTTATATATAACGAAACATTGGTACGGAAACGGCCTGAAATAATTGAGAAATTTTCTGGAACGGTTCAATCTTCTTTTTAGTGCAAAACACAACAGTTTATGTTTCCCAGGATGATGAGTAAGAAAGGTTGGTTGTAATATACCGTTGTTGTCGGAATTAGATTGTTGTGTTATGGAAGTTGGTGATAAACGATTTCAGGTGGGAGATGGAAGCGTGCCTGGTAGACGTGTTTTCTTGGCATGTGATCTGATTCTGAACAGAAGCAGTCGCAATGATACGCTGGGATTGAGATAACAGTTTGCGAAAAGAAGAATGGCAAAGTTGCCAATGGAACGTACAATAACCTTTACAAGAGAGAAGAATGAATCGGTATTTGATCAATAGAATTGCAGATTTTGCTGAATTTTTTTTTTATAATATTGCTTAAATTAGATTGGATTTTCTATTAATGGATATTAATGGATAGAAAAATACCGGTATAATATTTGGAGGGTCTAATGCTCTGTGTCCATGGCTTGATTCATAACACTGGGTAAATGAAAAGCAATCTTTGACCTTTGGACTTTTTTCGTTTAGAAAATTAAGAAATGCTTGGCTGAGGAGATTTAATGAAATTATGAAGCAAGTTCGATAATGATGCCGCCGTGTGATCACGTATAAGAAGGCGGAGAAAGGCGAAAATTGAACACGGTTTATCAGTAAAAGTGCAAAAATACCGCCTGAACCCAAAAGTCCAAAATTGGCTCTTATCAGAAGCGATCGTGCAAATTAGTACAGGTCGAACCTTCCGGACCTGTTCATGCCCTTCCTTCTGGTTTATGAAAAACTCAGATTGTGTAATTAGATGAGCAGATGTGTTGTTGATACGCTCAGGTGGTCACCAGAAAATTGTTAGGGCGGTCATCAAATTTGAGACGCTTGCATCCAGTGCTATTGATAGCGAGTTGATTATTAGGGGTCAAAAGAAGCGTCAGTGATCTGACTGACTGAAGGAAATTTATCGTTGGGCAGGGAACCGTTCCTTCAATTGAACGTGTTTGATAAGGTTAAAAATGTTTGAACCATGTCCGACAATGTACGTGGGGGATTGATTGTTGTTGGCGATAAAGAAAGTGAACACAGGTGAGCAATTCGTTTTTGCAAGCTGTGAAAGCTTGTTTTCGGCTACCCGAAATCCTGTGTAATGTGCCGCTGGGTGGTTCCGGATTGTAAAGTTACCTGACGTATAATTAATTCCAAAATTTATGAGAACAAGCTCAGCTCCATCAGCAAGGCAAAGTGTAAATCGGGAAGGAGGAGATAAGACAAAACTTCCGGGCTTTCAGAACCACGTCCGAGTAATGTGTGGCCAGAGCATCAAGTTGTAATTAGGAAGCAGAAGATTGTCTGTGGTTAAAACTTTCATTGGACCGTTAGTTTTTCAAAGTTTCTTCGGTTCGGAACTAATTGCAGCAGTCGCTTGACCGTGTACAAAAGTCATCGCCTTATGTGAAACAAGACGCTTTACGGTCATGTCTCAGAAATTCAAGGAGAGTGACTTCAAACCGAAAACTTTTCGTTCAGGAAATTCGCTTTCTTCCTGTCCGCCCTACCAAAGGTTAAAGTAATTACAAACATTTTTGGCACCAATTCCTTTGGAACAACAAACGATTGCCACGAAGATGACTATACTTTACGGCTGGTGTCGAAACCGGATCAAAGTTGTTATCGACACGTCAATCGATATTATACCCTATCAAAATTAGACATTGCGAATTAATCGCACACCAAAAAAGCACCTGAAATTTTGCTCAATCATTCGGCAAAGAAGGTAAAGAAGTTTCGGCAGACTTGAGCAGTCAGTGTTTTTGCAAGGCGCATCACAAGATCAATTGTTACCAGATGCGAATCACAGATAAACGTGAATCAAAAGATTAGTTTATTCAATCGAAGCAAATTAATCGCCCACACCTTTTTGTATCATCTGTCCGACCAACAATCGCGTCATTGTAGTTCCCTAAAATATATAAAACTTTTGGAAAGTTTAGCTGCTAGTGTGAACCAATTCTTATTGCAAAGATTACAAGTCAAAGGGATGGGCTCTTATTTTAATTTTATCCGTCTCAAGTACATAGTTCCAGGTTGATGAATTGACGGTCGATTTACTTCACGATCAGCGTTTATATACTGCTCGGGTTAAAAGGATTCCTTTGTGGAAATCAAAGCCGACGACACTTACAAACCGTAGGTGTGTGCAACTTGCTTTTGTTTTGGTGTTTTGGTCCCATAAGGCACTTGTTGAATCTCCCACCGGCGCCCAAGAATCAACATTTCGAACAAAGTGTCAGCGGAGCATGACATGGACGATTGCGGAAGAAAGATTGTTTGTGCCGAAAATTCGCTACTGCACCAAACTCACTTCGGCATCCAAAAAAGAATTAACAACAATGAATGGTCATCAAGGACCCTGAACAACATCACACACATTTGCCGTACATTGTTCTTTGGCAAAAGCGTGTCTGAGGAATCGGCTGCATTTGCTTTCATTGCGACCGTCTTCTTAGCCTGCACGCATATCCTGTCAAAATGTCCACTAGTCAGCAGGCCTCCTGTGACGGTCATTTCCAAAGAAGAAGAAGAAGAAGGATTATTAGCGTTGTCGTCGTGTGAAATATGTATCTTCCTTCAAGATCAAGATCGCAGGTATCAGGAAGGAAATTAACGCAGACGGTCCACGGAGGATGTATCTTACGAGCTTCGTCGTTAGTCAGTCATCAGCGTTGTTACTTTTGTCGCCAAGCGTCGAGCAGGCATAGCCTTGATGTTGGACATGTGTACCAGTTAGCTATAACAAGACTGCTTTTTCAGCTGACACAAGAGGACACAAACATAGAGAGTGTAATTTTAATTATTAATGAATGCCCAGACACAACGTCAAGGAATGAAAGAGATGACAATCTCAAAATGACAGGTAATGTGGGCCAAGAAGTAGAGCAATTAAACATTGCAAAAAACGAAAAGACACTACTTTATCCCAAGTTTCTATAAAACATGCACCGAAATCGGGTCATGTGAACTAATCGTTCCAGATTTTTGTTTGGCAGGTGCAAGGACTTGCAGATTCCTCAAGCACAAATTCTGACATCCCTTAAATCCATATTTGTGTGTCACCGGTGTTAATACAGCAGGAACAGATTACCAGAGATTGTCGATTCTGCCAAGCATAAAGTGACAGCACGAATTTGACATCACAAGAAAACAAGAACTAATTGTTTCACTCGATGCGCATTCCGTTGTGCAAAAAGTGGCAAAATTGTCGGTGCTAATTGCAGCAACAAGACCACACACAAGAAAAGCTCATCAGTCAAAGTCTCTTTAGTATTGTCACGTCAAGGAATTGTGGATTATTGATTCAGGTACTGATGGCGTAGGAGGCAAAAAACTTTTTTGGCGCTGTACGTGACTTCAAGTGGAATCAAATGACATAATGCAAAAGTCGTTTCATGGGAACTGCGATTTAATGATGATGGCAATTAAAAGATCTGAGAACCCTTCATTGACTAGATAACTATTTTACTCAAAAGACTGAGTGAGTTATATTTTTGTAACCGTTCAAAAAAACCTACACTCTGTCCTGGCCACCGGATTTGTTCCAAGAAATAATGTGCAACTTGACTTGAGTAGGACTTGAGGTGATGTTAATCTCAAAGGTGATCGCTTTCGCTACGCCGCTTTATAAACCCATTAATCTAATTAATGATGCAAGACTACCCAACCTGGCAGCCCAGGTGACTTGGAAGCTCAGGTGACGCTGAATTAAATCTACGTGCATCTAAATCGAGCAGGATACTCATATCTCAGGCAATCGAGAGCGACAAAATTGAACGCCACCTGTTAATCTTTGATTGATAGTGAAACCAATCAAGCATGTATTCTGCATCATCATTTTTCGGGGTGACAGTGACGGCTCATTTTAAGCTTAATCTAACGGGGCTATTATATTTATATATACATCGAGAATTTAAAGTCTTACAGGTATTGACTGGCTCGATTCATTTTACAAGCGATGAATTCATTGCAAGTGGATTTATCCTATGGTCCGTGATGAATTGGACTTTTAAGATCGCAAGTCTCGAAGAGGAATCTTGCAAAAATTTGGCGAAAATATTTTGGAATGCGTGAAGAACAAGGAACAATTCGTTTATATTATAGTAATACAAGGCTGTAAATTTTATGAGCTTCATTTGACGAGCCGAAGAAAGGGATGGGACGACAAGCATTTTTATTTCTGGTGTGTAATTAAAAGTTGAGTGGAAAAATTGCCGAACATGGTCTTTGGATACGTTACCAGGTGCGAAATCGTGATTAGCTGAAAGGTAATAAGTGGGGGGAGTTGCAGGAAATTGAATGACAGCCAAGACACACGAACGAGACGGAATGGCGACGACGGCTGATGATAAATTTTCTGAACAAGAATCGGATAAAAGAATGGAAAAAGAAAAGAACCGGGAGAAATGTTGTTGATTCAATTTTTAGGCCATGGGCCACACCTGATTTAATTGTCGATTTATGTCGTTACCTTTTCTTCTTTGTCTACACCTTTATTGTCATCATCATATTTTCTCGTACTTGTCGTGTCAATGTTGTCGATGGACTGATGAAAGGTGTTTAATATTATCCGACTTACAAAAAGGCAATTTAATGTACAGCTTCGGAACGCGTGGGCTTCAGAACGTCATTTAGAGGACTGGAAAATGAAGGGCATTTGGGATATGTATTAGGCTTGAGCAAATCTGAAGATTCTCATTCTGAGGTAAGACTAATTAGTCAAGTAGGGCGAAATCCACCCACATGTCAGTCAAACCATGAACACATGAGAAATGGCTTTACCGCTCGTATAATGAATAATCAAACAACTCGTGCGTATGTGTAAAAGTAAATGCGAAAATCTGTCATGGCGTCCACATTTTAAAGATGAAGTGTAATATATATATGCTCAAGCGAAGTGTAGCTGAATGAAGAATGCCGCTTTTTGCAAACGTTTTTCTTGCTGGATTATCCAATGAGCAAAAGTGCTCATCCACCAGACGGGGAAAGTTGCAAATAAATGTGCGAATATTTGGGATTTCAATTGCCTTTGGTTTATCGTTTCGCTGAAGATGTAGGCTTGAGCGATAATTTTTTGGCGGTTTCAGACTAAATTGGCTGATATATACTTGAATGTTCTATTTTCAACAAACAAGGCAAAACTTGCCCACTTAAATGTGGTCGCCTGAATGACAGCAGCCTGGCTGTCAATTACTGCGTGTGGTCCACCCTCAATCACGGACGGTTTATGACTGTTAATTGCAAAATGGATTTATAGTGATGACAGCGTGTGTTGCAATTATTGTGGTGTCCATTTACGAAAATCGGCAAATGATGAAGATCTAAAGATGGGCATGAATGTTTATTGGAGTACTTTTTTTTAAGGCATTTGATAATTTTATTGTGGTTCAGACTTTACGAAAATATGACAAGCATAATTGGCGATTTGGAGTACTATAAAAACAAACGAAAGATGAATAAAAACCAAACATGCAAGAAGGACATTAAATTTAGTAAATGTACAAATAAAGTGGTTAAAGAAGTCCATCGACTTCTTAGGCGAATTTAATGTCGGCCTATCCATACCGAGGGAACCCGGTACATGGGTAGAATCTCCCAGACCGACAACAAACTTTTTCCTTGCGTCTTAAGCCAGTGTCCACCCAATCCCGGTGACCGCAATAGTTGTAGAAGAAACCAACCTGTTTATACATGACTCAGATAAGTTAGCTCGCTTGCACTCTTCGATCAATGTTCAAGACACAGAAAAGCTAGTTGCATACCTGTCGGCCTTGAAACTCATCAACGTTGATGATGGAACAAAAGTCATCGCCAATTGTGAGACCAGAGTTGGATGGAGCCACTTTCGAAGGATGTGAATAGCTCCAGCGACTAAGCGAAAACTGCATCAGATTATGGCAAGTCCTGTTGTAGGTTACAGGTGCAGGGGCCGAGCAAGAAGCTTTGAAGGCAGTCGGGAAGGTCCATACTTGCCTCGGAGCTGAAGAGCCGAAGTCAAACTGCCCGGGCATCAAAAAGATTCCACATCTCCACGTCGAGCTTTAAAAGCAAATTAAGGTATTAAATTAAAGTAAATTAAATTTTCAAAATTAAATTAACACTGAAATGATGACAAAATACGGAATATGTAGAGCTCTACGCACCTGGTACTAGACTGAGTATGGTCAAATCCCACATCTTGTTGGCTCTCGCTGGACGAAATCGCTAATACAGCAAACCAGAGGATTCTCAGGCTGCGGATTGACGTGACCATGGCGAAAATAAATGCGAAAAGACTAGTTAAAATGCAGTAACAATAACAAACTCTACCAGCACTTCAGTGTCTTGACTATCCAGAAGCCAGCAGCATTCTAATACGATCCGGAACCCCATCAGGCAAAACAAAATTCAACACGAGCAATAATTGCCTTCGTTTACATTTGACCTTCCTGAACAGCGAATATCTGGTTAAGCCAAAACGATGCATCTTATTCGAACCGCTAAACTTGGTATCTTCAAAACTGCTTATCTGTCTGGGTTTGAGGTACTTCGTAAGACTAAAATTTTCTTTCCAAGACTACAATATCAAACATTGGTTAATCTAATTTTATTAATAGATGCGTATCTCCCTCAACACATTCTAACCGTTATCCAAACAATGTAACGGTTGTTACAGAAGTTTCTTGGTATGTCATTACCGGATTCGATTCATTAATTAATCCTAGTCCACAGATGGAATATATATAACAACCAAAAGTGCAAACAAGACAACAAGAGAAAGTATTATAATATCTTGCATTTTCCATCCCTTCAACTTCCATCCAACACACTATAGCAGCTTCAGGTGACGAGTGACTTTATCGACTTGATCAGACAAACCGAAAATGGCAAGCACCGTATGAGATCCAGAAGGAATTTGAGTTCTACCCGCGTCATACACAGCATAGAAGGGTAGACCAGCAGTTTTCGCGTCATCAGCCAATTTGACCAGTTCATCCGAGCTTGTTCCTTGTAAAACAATCTTCTTCGACCTAAAATGTAGTTAATTATCCATTTATCCCCTTCAATCGATAAAACACTTAATCACAGTCAGTAAGTATATAACTCACCCTCCGTCGTTCCATTGTAAAAGAGAAGCCCCAAACACATCTTGCTTAGAAACCAGTTCTTCGTACAGTCCAACAGCTCCATGACCGACCTGGAAAAGTTCATACCTCCATTTAGTATCCACCGACACCGACAATTTACCAATTATTTCGCTTTGCAACATACCTGAGCAGCCATCTTTCCGGGAGACATAGGGAGGGATGTATTGACAACAAACACCATTTTCAAATCCTGATAGAAGCTCTCATCCGACTCAGCTCTCGTAGAATCAGAGTTTTCGAATACCCAGTTGATAGCAACTTCTGCAGACGTCGCTCCGGTTGTCCGAACAGCCTGCAAAGTCACAATTCACAATACGTATGAATCTTGCAACAGTTTCAGAGAAATCTCTGCAAATATTTTCAAAGTTGCATCTTACCATTTCAGCCACCTTTTCGCTGATACCCATTGCAACCAAGGCTTGAACGACCTCAGCCGGCGATTGCGTTCCCTCGGCGGCGCCTACATCTCCGGCTGACGGGTCAAATCCACCTTCCATTTCGACTACTACAAATTGAGATTAGCTGCTTCTTCTAATTATGATTAACTGATCTTCGATAATCGGTCCCCGCACTACTTCCTCTACAACACTAACTATGTAACGTTATTACCCCAACTACACAGGACTCTGAAATCTGAACATATTTCGATGTATTAACCCTACTTCCACTGTCAACTTGAACGGTGTGAAGACCAAAACTATCTTTGAAATTGATTCCCTTTTAATAATGCATGGAGCACATATTTTTTACCGCATTGCGAACGAATTCCAACGAGAGAGCCCGCAAAATTTGACTTTTCCTTCCAATTTACCCGCGCTCATTTTTGCAGCCAACCAAAACGCTTGAAATCCGCCAGATTTTAAATTCACCGCTAGATGGCGCTCAAACAGGCATTTCGAACGTTGCATTAGGATTTGTCAAGCGTCATATGCAGGCAAATAAATGTCCACACCACACAAATTCTGAAATCAAATACACATTTGCCAAAACGTGTGTGCGTCTAGAATATCTAATCTGATTACACATAATCAGTCTCGAAACACTTTGCTTCTAATGGTTCTGTATCTAATGTTTTGCAGGCTGACCGCAAATGGTGACTTCAGGAGCTCCTAATTTCAATAGTAATGTTTATGGTTATTGCAACAGCTTTAATCTAATGACAGTTCTCCATAACTTCACACATACTAACTCTACCGATTTAAACGGAAGCTGATTACATGTAGACTAAAAGCTAGATAAGATTAGTCGCATAGCTGAAGGATGGAGTAATTTCAAGTTAAATTTTTATCCATCTTTTCAAGAGACAATTTGGTATGAGATTTTTTTCCTATCAAAAACTGATCTCTGCCTTCCCCAATAGTTAGTTATTCACTTTCCATATAATTCAAGCAGGTGTCAGTATATAATTTCAATTTCGAACATCAGCGAAACGGTTTCAGACATGGCTATGGCTTATTATGGTTCCTGAAGAACCAAATGGACAGAATCTGGATCATATTCCAAAGAAACATCAGACGACTTAACTTTGAATCAACACATCAAATTAAGTGGATCTACAAGTGGTTTCACAAACGCTGACTGATTTACTGACCGAAAGACAGTTGGCAGATATATTTTCGCAAAACATTCTCCCATACTTGATCATTGTCATCATATGGTTGATTAATGCGTTGTCGTTTATCTTTCCAGCGCAGCGTCAATCTGCAAGGGATAAACGTTGACCAACCAAGTATATATGCGCAATACTCTTTTCATACGCTGATCCGTCATAGCTCTGATGAAGCTCCATCAAAATGAGCATATGTTCTTGCACTGGAGCTAAATTACTTTTTGGAACTAGAAAGAAAGGATGGAGTTGATTAGACAACGAGATAGTAAATGAGGCTTTTACGATGATTGAGACGCATGCATATCATCATGTACTAAACCACACATGTTTTTACAAGGGCACAAGATTGCAAATTATATAAAGCGTCTACAAGCGTATACAATAATTTTCGACCAAGAATTCGCACTTGCAGTCGTAAGTATATCGAAGCTAAATGGGGAAAGCTTTCTCTTCTTTTTGCCTTCTGGAAACGTACAGCCACATAAAAGCTTTAGATTGCTTTCACAGCCGGAATTTTAGTTCAAAACTTGCCCTATCAAAACAAGTATACTTATTAATGCGAGCCAGAAATTTTAGCCTGCCTGACGACAATGATGACAATTTTATAATTGTTTGCCAAAGGCAAACAGCAGACTTTATACTGAAAATATTTTGTAAATAATTTCGAAACTACAAGAACCGAAAGAAGAATTAATTAAAACCTTGCAAATTGTTCCACGAATTCACTTTGATCGACGAAAGCCTTCATTTCCTCTAGAATCCACTTGCTCTGGTAATTTGTTGGCGAAAAGTAAGGAAATCAAAATCTCAAACCGGAGCTTTCCCGTCGGCAGATTTTCAAAGGTTTTAATACGAGCATATTTTTAGACACTTTTCCCAGAATTTACCAGGTATGCAGGTAGCAGAAGCTCTTTGATTTTGTTGGTCGTCAAAGAAAGTTATGTTGTACAAAACCAATATCCAAGGCTCCAACACGTGGACTTGAGGGTGATCGAGGATCGATATTCCAACCAAGGTTATATCATCAAATGTTTTTTGGATGGAAAAGAAACACGGTAGTTGCAAAAATTGGTTACATACTTGGTTGACTTGGTCTGTCGGTGTGACATGTATCATATTGTGTGACCGGATGCGAGCGTTTCCTGGCGTGTTCAAGTACACAGGGCTCGTACGAAAAATCCATATGGAATATCGACTCGAAATGCAATGATATTGGAAAGGGTGAAATGAAAGTCATAGCCTCAATATGCTGTTTTCATAATACGAACAGTGGGTGTCACATCCGGCGTGGAGTGGAATTTGGAGAACACTGCGGATTCCCCCAAATATTAACGTTGTATATATACGTAAAGGTCACACAGATGCACTTGATGGAGAAGCGTCAGCTAATTAGTTTTCGACATATTCTGTCGCCGTAAGTATACAACCAAATTGGAATTTTTAGCGTCTGATTCTGAGCAACCGGATATGAATTTCTCTGGAAAATATATTTGCTGCTTCTTTTGAAAAATACATAACTCAAATTTTTACTCCATTCCAAATACGAGAGAGAAGCACTTGAATTTTGTGTAGGATAAAAATATACGTGGAAATATGTGCGGAAATTGATTTTTGCAGAGTGACATTTTGAGGTGCTAAGGAGAGGGCGCTGAGAGACGACTTAACCAAAAGCCCGACGGAAAGAGTTGCAGATACTTCACCCAGAAATCTGCCTCAAGTCTGATATATAAACTTGCATGTCATCAAATTTCCTGCACAAAGGCCGACAAAAATTACGGGCAACCAGGGAATTTCGCATGAGTATATAAGGAAACCTTTTAATGGAGGAAGCACAAAATATTTAATTAAGGCGATAGAGATTTTCGCCCAGCTTGCGAATATACAGGGCTTCGACGGGAAATTATATACTACTGGCTGAATACTTGTCAATATTCCGTCTACGCAAGTAGCAATTTTTCTTTATTTTTCGTTGCGAAGCGATAGCTGTCAATGCCCATTATATTTTGTTTTTGGTCCTTTGCTTGCTTTCAGAAATTGTTCTTCGTCTTGTACAGAGAGCTTGGAAACCTTGGAGAAAGTAAGCTACATGTAAGGCAACCTTATGTGTATGTTTTTGTTCTCGTCTTGGACGCCTACGCTGTAACCATGGGTGACTGAATCCGAGATGGGATCATGGAACATGCAACTGTTTCGAGGCAGCCTGAGATTGCCAATGGGATAAAAAATATAGTGTAGGAAATCCACGGTTCAACTCGAACCTCGACAGAACGTCATGGGGAAAGGAGCCGTAGAAATCAAAAAAGTTGATAAAGAATATGGCCACAAACAAAAAGCAAGGACACAAAAAGTTTTGTATTGCTTGAGCCGGTCCGCTGAGTCGCTAAATAGTTGACGACGTCGACTTCGTTGCGACGGCCAGGCCAAGAAAAATTGATACAAGTCAAAGTGTTGGTCTGTGAAAAAGAAGCTGGCGAGGCGACACAATGAAAAAGGCATTTGAACCCCGGTAATGAGAAGGACCGAAGAATACCAAGACGAAGACTTTTCAGTCAGCAGTCAGTTCAACTCTTTCTCATCAGTCAAAGATTCACCTGGTGGAAATGGTATGCTGGGAACAGGGTAAAAGGCTTGAAGAAATTTCAAGAGAGACCGAGTCATGTTCAAAGGAACTCACCTGTGCCCACGCGGACTTCTTGCATATATAAGATTCTTTTATTACGTACACACATACACCTTGAGACTGTCGAATGGTTCATATAATATACCGTCCTGATTGAGCTGTGAGGAGATTCATATCCGGAAGAAGAAGGACTTGTTGTCGGCTGTATTTGTTGTGTGTGGGAATGGGGCGAGTTGGAAAAAGAGTTGATGTGTAATCAGGAGGGTGATCAGAACTCAGGTGAGTTGATGAGGAGTTTCTGATGCAGAACTTGCCTTGGTGAGATGAGGTTCACCTGGAATACCTGGATGTGATGATGCTGTGGGATGAGAAAAGTCTGAGGCTTTTCTGTGAGGTGGTGAATTCACCAAGTTTGCTTTATAGCCAAAGTGTACATGGGAAATGGATATACTTTTTGAATCATTCCAGAACCAAAGGGGTGGTTAAGTGAGAAGAAGCTGTTTGATATAAGGTTGTTGTGAGTCAGGCAAAAGGGAGTTGCTCCTGCACCATACGTAGTTATGTATAACAATGATCCAATGCTAAGTAAATGAACTTGATTACGACGGCATCACGGCGGCACGGTTCAGGTGAGGTGGTTGCTGGTGGTGGTGCATTGTCGAAATGGGGCTGGTGGAATGCAACGGCACGAAAAACATTCAACGAGAGCTACTTTTGCCTCGAAACATTCGCCAGGTGTGTAGACCAAGTTGTCTGGCCGTTGATACAGCCTTAATGAGAGGTGGTTTCAAGTTGACGATCTGGGGTGTTGCTACGTTGGTGGAGGATGGACGGGCATGGGGGCAGGCATGGCGGAATATTATTTCAACGTTTGATTTTTCCCCAATACATTTATATTTGGAACGTCAGTCAATATAAATGATGAGGGCAATCAAAAAATCTAAGAGGAAATTAAACATCAAAATGATAATTTCAGACATTTTGGGATAATAATATAAGCTTTGAAAAAATTTGATTTGCTCATAGGCAACTGGGACTGGGTTTGGAAGTATGTGAACAAGCATGTATAGCCTTGGACTCGATGCGGGGAATAGATTGATGAATTGATTAGAAATGCGGAGAAAGGTTGATTAATTTAATCATGCGAACAAGAAAGACTGTATGTTCTTTCGAGCAGCACCTAGTAGATTTGGAGCACTAAAATACTGAGATTTTGAGGTCTCTGACAAAGGTATTCTTCTTGTTCTTCTAGCTTCTAGCCTCGAGCGAAAGGTTCATAATGGACCAACAACAGAGAGAAGAAAAGAAGGGAAGGAAGAAGGTCTGGTTCGGAGGATACACAAAACTAGCATGGTGAAAGTAGAGGTGCAAGATTGTGAATGGATGGAAATGATCGGAAGATCCGAATTCCTGGCACAGACTCTGTTGAAACGAGCTCCGAGAGCGGGCATTTGGAGAGCGTGCGTGTATAGTATGCGAACTAGACAAGACTTTTGGAAACCTTGAAATTTTGTTTTCTCCGCATCTGGCTTTTACGTAGGCGAATAGTAGGGAAAGCCAGTCTGTGTTTGCAAACAAAGGCGACGACAGGTTGCAAGAAGCGTGGAAATGGTCGGACTTTTAAATGTCAATTCTTTTTAATGTTGTCGTTAATGGTGCTCAAGCGAGAAATATATAGCAAGTGTTTAAAAGATTCGGGGAGTTGAGATATGGTGAGAAGCTGAAGCGGCAGCTCCACGTACAGTGGCCGAGCCAAAGTTTTGTAAAGCCCATAAAGGAAGTAGGTTGATCAAAAGACTACTTGCTCTCATGTGTACGTAAAGGGTCGCATAATAAACAACAAGCTGCTGCTGAGACACACAAACTTTTGATATATTCCACGACACGGACTCACGGTACGTCAACCAACTTTAAATATTTTCGTTTGTTGTCATCAGTCTTTTTTACCGTTAGGCAATTGTCCTGGAATTTAAATCATTGTGGAACAGGCATCGAGACGAGCCGAAATATATCCGTCAACCCGTTCAGTTTTATCCTTGTTGTTGTTTGTAATTTTTAATTGGTTTCCTGTCAATAACGATCAACGGCAGTCAGATTTGCTTTCAAACTATTGGATTGCAAGTAAGAGTGTGAGTCAGCGTCAAAGAGTTTTGTAATGAATATGAGAAGAATCAGATTGTGATCGGATCTGCAGTTCGGATTCAATATAGTGTTTAGATGAGGTTCAGACGTCTGGTGATTTTGAAACATCCGGCAACTAACTTGACATTCACTTGAATGGAATTTCAAAGATTTGGGTTTGTTTACATTCCAAAAGCTCTAGAAGAAGGGACATGATTATGATGAATGGAAACAAAGAGTTGGGCTATGTTGTGAAGAAAGATTCAATTGACTTTGATTGTTTCGAAGTAGTAGTCCAGTTAGGTTTCTTGAAAAGAAGCTGAGACATTTACAGAGGCTATAGTCAAAATTTTGTGGTATTCAAGTCAGAGGACTGCCGCCGGTGTTGTTGTGATAAGATTCCAAGTGTTAGAAAAGTGAGCAACAAAATTGCGATAGATTGAAGAGATTCTTGCGAAATATAGGGTTATGGTGTGAATCCAGCATTAAACGCTGAATTCGGGTCCAAGATATTCAGCGAGAACAATCAAAGTTGATAGAGCTTTGTGAGCTTTTTATGTGAGCAATCGCTAGGTGAGCTGAAGCTGCTTTATTGAAGAGCTAGATAGGTCTTGTTGCATGAACATCACCTTCAAACGCTAAGTCTGCAAATGTAACTAACAATAGTTGTTGTTATCAGTTTCGCGATAAACTATCGACTCGAGATAGTAGGCTTTGATTGAACAAATAGACGGTGTATTAGTCACTACGAACTTAAAAATACTGGTCTGATTTCGGACTGGTAGTAATGTAGAAATAGTCGGAATTCAAGTGTTGTCAGTACATCTAATTAATATTTTGCGTTTGTCTTTTTTTGCAGATTCATTGGAAATAGGGAATTGGCAGCTACGGATACGATGTTTCAGTTTCTGTTGTGAGATTCTTGTGAACTTCCAAATCGAAGCAGGCTGCTTGCTGAAAGTGAAAGAAAAATGGATTGACCCGTGTTCCAAACTTAAGAAGAGAAGACGTATCACAATGGGTTAAATGTGATTTAAGTGTTGTTGTTGTTTAATCGCTGTGTAATTTTGGACATGTGATACTTTTATGCTGGAGCAATGCTGAAGATTTTACTTGTGATTCTATCGTACATATCGAACAGTTTTTAGTGTTGTTATCGCGTTGTTTTTGTTATTGACTGTAGACTGAAGTGGTTGGGAAGCTTCATTGACGCCATACATTTATTGCTGTTCTTTCCAACATTGCGAGGAACTTCGTAATCTTGATTCGATTCTTCAGGAAGAGCGAAAGAAGAATGACTTAGCGTGTTTGACAAGCCTGCGGGTAAATCATTGAATATGAAATTATATTCAATATTGCATGATAGTAATGTATGACACTACGATTTTTTCTTTCTTTTTACAGGTGCCGAATGACTATTAGACTAGATAAATTCCAGTATCAAGTGACGAAAATGAAAATGGCGTAAACCTGTAACCCAGATTCGTGAATGATTGCGAATCCGTCTTGCTAATACATATCGGAAGAATTCAAGAAAACCCAGTGATAGTCGTCAACATGGCTTTCAACGAGGTGAGTCTGGGGTTCTGGCATGTTTGAAATGTCCAAAAGTAAAGAAATTTTGATTTGGGAACAGCGTTCAAAGGGAAATAGATCAGGATTTGCAGATGTAGGTTGTGTCTAATCAAAAGAAACGTTTTTGTTCAAGGTTTTGACTTGCAAGTTCTTATCGGAATATAGAAAGTTTTTGAATAGTATGGAAATGTCAAATGCCAGATGCAATTCAGTCGATTCAATCTAAGGCATACAATGTCAGCTGTTCTGAAGTAAAGAAAGTTTAGTATTAGTGATTAGTCTCGATATTTCTCATTAGTTAATTATCTTAATAATAGTACATATATTATTTTTAGTGAGTTTAAGATTCCAAGTTGCAACATGAGTAGTACAGGACACAAGTCAAGCGTTACTATAGCGCATCAAGTCAAACGCGTAAAAAATAGTCCCGATGCGGGGAGAAGAGTTATTCAGGAGGCGTCTTTTCCTTTGCAGAAAGTTGACCCGGAACTCATCTTCACCAAACAAGAAAGGATCGGCCGGGGATCATTCGGCGAAGTGTTCAAAGGAATTGATAAACGAACCCAAGAAGTAGTGGCAATCAAGATTATCGATCTTGAAGAAGCTGAAGATGAAATTGAAGACATTCAGCAAGAAATCATGGTAAGGAGTAATCGTATAAATATCTTGAGTTCATTAAATGCGAAAAGATCGTTGTTAAAGGAATGAATGATTTTTACAGGTGCTAAGCCAATGCGATTCGCCGTATGTAACCAAATACTATGGCTCGTACCTGAAGGGAACGAAGTTATGGATCATCATGGAGTACCTGGGAGGGGGTTCTGCTTTGGACCTCATGAAAGCAGGAGCATTCGATGAAGTCCACATAGCCATTATATTGAGGGAGGTTTTGAAAGGGTTGGACTACCTTCATAGCGAAAGGAAACTCCATCGTGATATCAAAGGTTTGTGCAGTTTCAGGAATGTATTTGTGTACAGACAGAAGCATTTCATGAATACTTGTTTTTTACAGCTGCGAACGTACTTTTAAGCGAAAATGGAGATGTTAAACTGGCAGATTTTGGCGTCGCTGGTCAACTCACCAATACAACCTCGAAACGGAACACCTTCGTGGGAACGCCGTTTTGGATGGCTCCAGAAGTTATCAAACAGTCAGCTTATGATGCCAAAGTTGGTTCCAGATTCAAGATTCAAGCTCGAAGAATTTTGAAATGCCAAGTTTCTAACCTTGTATTCTGTTTTCAGGCCGACATATGGTCTCTTGGGATCACAGCCATTGAACTGGCGGAAGGTGAACCCCCAAATTCAAATATGCACCCGATGAAGGTCCTGTTCTTAATACCGAAGAACCCTCCACCTACTCTACCCGTACGATATACCAAGCTGTTCAAGGAATTTGTTGATTCCTGTTTGAACAAGAATCCGGAGAACAGGCCAACTGCAAAAGAGCTACTGAAGTTTGCATACATCAGAAGAGCGAAGAAAAATTTCTGTCTAGTCGAACTGATCGATCGTTATAGAAAATGGAAATTAGAAAGCCATGACGATGCGAATGATTCAGATGACAGGTAATTTTCGCAATTAAGCTTTGCGGAATGAGATTTATTTGCAAAGTAACATCCATTTTTAAAATTACAGTGAAGGAACACTGGACCAGACAGGAAGTGATGTTGACACAGATGACCCCTGGATTGGAACGCTCAAGCCTCCTGCAGCCAAAATCGCGTCTTCCCCCTCATCTTCTGATTCGACATCGACAGGATCAGGTTCACCTTCTTCCATGCAAGGAATGATCAATTCCTTACAACAGCCATCTTCAGTCACAAGTCATGACGAAAACGAGGATGAACCGGATGGGGACAGATCTTCGCCTGATGTATTTTCTTCCCCTTCGAAACATAAAAGCTGGAGTGACCACCAAGAACACTACAGTAGTCGAAATGTTGACAATAACCATAAGGCTAGTGCATACGTACCAGCGCCAACTACGAGTGAACTGTCATATTCATACAATAATCACGGAGTGTATACGTCTGAGCCTGGAAAGTACGGAGCTGAAAATTCTTCTGCTCCTGCTAACTACCATAAAAATCGTTCTACCTCACCGTCTAATGGTCCCCCGACGTCCATAAATTTGGTGAAGCAACAACATCAAGCGCCGATGTTTTCCAGTCTTATCCACGTTAAAAGTCCCCAGCAACCGCCTCAATCTCCCGTGCAAGGACAAAATGCGGTACATCGAGAAAGAGAAAACAATAACATAGGAGGTTCTCCAAGTAAGCAAGTCAGAGAGAGTCCGGAAAGAAGTTCAAGATTACATCATCAAGAAAAGTCTGAAAAAGAACCACCGAGATCACCTCATCGCGGCGGTAAAATTTCGAACTATTCTGCTGCAGTGGCAAGCGTAAACGGCAGCGCGGGCTCGTCAGCCTTGAGTCCGATTTTGAATGAAGTAAGCGTAGTTCAACGTTTCATCATGATTATTGTGTTACTAAGATGCTGATGTATTATATTTTATTCCATACTTATAGCTGAAGCGTAAATCGGGAACTTCCGGAACCCAAAAAGCAGAAGCACTAGAGGACATCCGTCGTGCGTTTGAAGTCGCCGAACTTTCCACTCCAGGCTTTTCGGAAACTTTCATCAAGGATATGCTATCTAGGCTTCTTCCAAGTGTGCCAGAATCACGCATCAAGGCTGCTGTTAACAGAATTAGTCGGTAAGAACATTGGATCTTTTATTTCGTCTTACGTAAGGAATAAATCAATAAATCTCACATCTTGAATTTTTGCAGGGAAAAGTAGCTGTTATACGGATTAACGCAAACACATGTGCCCTCGTACAGCCTTGTTGAACTCAAGTTTACCTGAAGCTACTGTGAGCGTTAACATAGTTATTTTGATTGAAGACATCCATTATATCTCTGTTATAATCCATAAAATTTATACATGAATCGCTGTATATGTGTTGTAAAGTACCGTATCAAAAGTTGATGAAGATAAGTGATTTACGATCAGTGATTATGGCGATGGTCGCCCGTCGCGCTAAAATTCTCTCTTATATCGGAAAGTAATGTAATTGCTGAAACTGAAAATTTAAGTTGTAAGATATTCTGTGCTACTGGACTTAAGTCAGTTTCACTTCTGTATTGTGCAAAGGTACGTATTTATTTTATGAATAGAGCAGCGTCTAGCACGTACGCTGGTATGTCTTTGTCGCCTGCTTGCCTAGCTCTTATCATATTAAAGGATTGTCGAAGGTTATGAAGACGAAGAAATTTGTTCATTATAATAGTTTACATTTGAAACAACTTTAGAAACATAGCTAATGACTTCAAACTGAGTCAAGAAACGCTTTCATTTTCATGTTGGTCGCTTTCATACAAGTTCCTATCAGAATACACCAAGGCTTCACAACAGTTCGATTCTACCACTTTGACAACAAAAATAGTGACCCAAACCCCGTCAGAAAAACTCAGTATCTCCTGGCATTTGGAATAAGTGACCATCCCTACGTCGAAACTGAGTTTTCAGGTAATGTTGATCAGATATATGCTATTCGCCATGCAGCTTTGGATTGTCATATTTTCGTTCTCCCACTTGTCTAGAAGCAGTTTTACCTCAGAGGAAAACGGGGAAAAGCCAATTCAGTACCATCAATTGCCATGAGGCAAAAACTATCGCTGTGCATTCGAAACAATAGTAAAAGCAAACCATGGCTGTAGCTTACAAAACTTTATTCCTACTCGTAGTTATTGTTGAAAACTTGTACCATTTTAGGAAAATACATAAGCTTGCTCGAGTCTATTCACATCAGTGGTATCATTCATTTCATAATGGTGTAAATATTGATCGCTCGGTCTTCTCCGGCGGATGCTAACTTGTTTTTCGGACCCCATACAACGGACCATATCTGATCAGTATGGGCATCAGGGAAAGTATGAGAGCATGACTTTGTTTCCAAATCCCAGATACGTATGCTCTTGTCAGCACTGCAAGTAGCAAAAGTTTGGCCGTCAGGAGAGAAAGCGACTCCAAGGACCCAAGAACTGTGACCCGACATTGTGCCGATGACGGAAAAGTCTTGTCTGAAAGAGACGGAATGATCAATGAGAATGGAAGATTCATCCCCAGTATTACACATTCCAAAATCGATAATAAACACTTACAAAGCATAAATTTTCACATGTTTGTCATCTGAAGCTGTCAGCAACAGGCTCGAGTCTGGTGAAAACGCCAACGCTCGGACTGGCATAGCATGGCCTTCAAGTGTCTTGAAGAAGTTTCCTGTTGGTCCGTCGAGTAATGCCACAAGCCCATTAGATCCGCCACAAGCTATCCATCTATAATGGCGAAATGCAATTCGTAGATTACGTTATTTTTTCTTGTACAAAGGTTGGGTGTAGTAAATTTCGTACAACACTTACTTGCCATCAGGACTGGTTGCTAGACTCAATGCCATTTTACCATTCTTAGTCTCAAGAGTTTTCTCTTTAGCTCCCGTCTCTACACTAAACATCTCAACTTTTCCATCGCCATTGCCACTTAGAACGTATTTTGAGTCTCTGGTAAATTGAACAGTCCAACATTCTAACGGTCCGGAATCTATCGACTTCTTCTTTTCAAAAGTTTCCATGTCCCACACACTGATGTTTGAGTCTAACGACGATGATGCACACATTTTTCCGGTAGGATCTATTACTGTCGATACTACTCCAAGGGAATGGCCCATTAATGTCTTCTCTTGTTTTAATTCCGTCCCACTTTCGTCCACGCTCCATACCTATCGAAACCACATCCATTACTGATTCATGTCAACTTCAACTTTCGAGCATTTGACAAACAGGTGCTTTACCTTGACAATGTCGTCTAGTCCACCTGTCACAATTTTGCCAGGTACTTCAGGTGTCTCCGGGTTCCAATACCAGTCTGCAGCCCAAATGACTTCCTCATGAGCCTGCTCGATGCGCCTCTCGATCGTGTTCTACAGTAAAAAAGTCAACTTTACGGTAACAGTATGAAAAGGAACTAGGACAACATTTTGCAATTCCATTGCTTACCATCGTGAGTTATTTCCGATGGTGTCGAAACTCAGTAGCGGTTCACCTATATAGCTGTTATTATGCACCTAAAAAGTAGGTAAGAAAGTTGTCTCACGAAATTCGATGGACTTTATGCAATATTTCTCCAACTTAATTGAAAATATGATGGCCATTTATAATAACAAAGTCAGTGTTATGCTGAAGCAATGCCGGTCGAACCAAGAAGTCGTTTGAACACGATTTTCCCGCTGGACACAAAGCAGAACTTCCTGAGCGACACTTACGACCAAGAACGTATTCTTGGATGGAATGTTTTTTGAACGGAGTGGCCGGCAGATAATTCACACAAACAACAAATGCTGCATCGGTTCATTTTATTATTTTGATCATATTTTGATTTGAAACTTCAAAAGACAGATTCAATATTTGCAAAGAGGCCACCGTTAGTGCCATTAATGTTTGAAATCTCGTGACTGGATTTCGCATTTGCGTTGTGACATCAAACAACATATCTGAAAGTTCAATCTTGAATCTAACGCGTTGAACTGCTACTGCATAATAATTGTTCCGAATCACATTGAAAAACGATCATTAGAATGGGGAATCACGATAATGACATCGAAGACCAGTCTTCTGGAGATGAGTCAAGTAAGTAATATATTTAAATGGGAATATTATCCGTATCCACCAAACACAAAACTTTTGAAGAATTGCCACTTATAATGAGGTTTCTGATTAACTCAGGTCACTCCAGTTCATCCGAAGGTTCACGTGGAGGTTCACCAAGAGCTAGGTCAAGATCCAGGTCGGGTTCACGCTCTTCCGCAAGATCTGCTTCTGGTTCACCTCCTGGGCCTGCGAACAGAGCTAGATCTCGTTCTAGATCAAGCGCTGGTTCGAGACGAAAAGGCAGCGGCAGTTCTTCTGGAGGCTCACGTTCAAGATCTCGCTCAAAGTCGGGCTCTCGTTCGAGATCAGGGTCACCGGCTTCCCGTGTTTCTCGAAAATCTAAATCGCGTTCCCGATCAGGATCTCCGACGTCCCGCGCTTCTCGGAAATCAAAATCGCGGTCTCGTTCAGGATCACCGACATCCCGGGCTTCCCGAAAATCAAAATCTCGGTCTGTATCACCGGCTGTGAGTGAATCTGGAAAGAAAAGTGACAGAGCGAGTTCAATAGAAAGATCTCCAAAACAAAAATCAAAATCTCCTTCACCTGCAAGTCAGCTGGCTGTATCTCCGAAAGGAGACGATCAAGAAAAAGAAGTCAGTCAAAATAAAGTGGTCTCTGATGCCACGCAAATCTTTGGGGATGACTTGGACATGTCGGATGACGATGAAGACGAGGAAGAAACTAAGAAATCAGACGATGAAAGAAAACGAGACGAAGGTAAATCTGACGATGAGGATGGATACAGAATAGAAAATGATGAAGAGCTTGCTCGAGCCCTACGAGACGATGATCAAGAAGCAATGGAAGTGAGTATCAAAGTAACAAAAAGTAGCAGTATCCGTTGAACAGTGTTGTAATCGAATTTGATTCCGTCATCCAGGTAGAAGAGGAAACTCTTCCGGAGACCAGAATTGATGTCGAAATTCCAAAAATAACGACTGATCTCGGAAAAGCAGTTCATTTCGTGAAATTACCCAATTTCTTATCGGTGGAGACTAGACCGTTCAATCCTGACACTTATGAAGATGAAATTGATGATGAAGAGACTCTTGACGAAGAAGGGCGAGCAAGGCTGAAATTGAAAGTCGAGAATACTATTCGCTGGAGAGAGCGGTTTAATGAAAATGGTGTTTTTGTGAAAGAGTCAAACGCCAGGTTTGTTCGTTGGTCTGATGGGTCACTCAGCTTGCATCTTGGAGGCGAAATCTTCAATGTGCACAAGCAACCGTTGCAGGTGAGAAATAATGCAAGCAGCTTTTCATCTTCGCAGTGTAGTCTAATGTATTTTATCGGTGGTTTGATTGACTTTCCAGGGTGACCACAATCACTTGTTCATCCGACAAGGAACAGGATTGCAAGGTCAAGCGGTTTTTCGAACCAAACTCACTTTCCGACCACATTCCACCGAATCATTTACTCACAGGAAGATGACAATGTCACTAGCGGATCGTTCTCAAAAAACTACTGGAATCAAAGTACTGTCTCAAGTTGGACATGACCCCGAGGCTCAGAGGTCTCAAATGATCAAGCAGGAGGAAGATAAGCTCAGGGCTTCGGTCAGACGAGAAAATACGCAACGTCGAGTTCGAGAACGTTTGACTGCACGCGGACTATCTTCGAATTACTTGGAGCCTGATCGGTATGAAAATGACGAGTTTTCTGATGAGGATAATGCTATCAGTCTGTCAGCCATCAAAAATAGATATAAAAAGAACACTAAAATGCATCAGAATATCTATTCGTCTGATGAAGATGATGATGAAGATGTGCGAGTTAAAAGATCAGCGAAACCTAAGCAGCTTCAAGATTCGGATGAAGAAAGTGATCATGAAAACCCTACTGCTGGACCTTCCCAAGGATCACCAAAAGGTAAAGCTTCGACGGCAGAATCGAACAGCGACTAAGTTTGGTATTAGAAAGAAAGGAAACGAATACAGTCTAAAATGTTTCTGAATTATGTTATGTTTAATATGTGTCATCGTAGCGTATTAGTTCCGAAAAAGTCACAAGCGAACATTTTGGTGTTGATTGTTGTGAGACTTTCTTTCGATATGTACAAAGTATTATAAACATTAAATAAATAAATAACAGATACAAGAAAAACTCTTCCGCTTCAGCAATCAGGACATGTTTAGCCTGAATGAAAGCCATTTCAATAAGGATAGAAAGCCGCATATTTTCTATCCATATCTTCTGTGTCAGCCAGTACATGAAATATTGTTATAGCGTCATCACGTGACATGGACTCCCAACACTTTGTAAATTCGATTACCAGCTTTAGGACGTATTCGTCAGAGTCGAAACGAAAATGTTCAGGGTCTAGAAGTTGTGGAAAGAATCTCAAGAACCGCGCAGCGTGAAAGGCACCAACAAGCCCATCAATCTTCACAATGAAAATATCAGATGTTTCCAAACGACGGATGACACTAGCATCGTAGTTCCTACAATAATTACGAATAGACGAATCAATACATGGGGCATTAATAGCGAAACAAATATGGTTTATGCAATTACCCAGATGAATGGCTTGAAGCTGTCCTAGATGAAGTTCGAATTGCACTTGCCAGGTTAATACCCACCGAAATTGCTAACAACCGGTCTCCCTCGCGACGATGGAACACCACCGGTTGAGTGGCAACCTTTTCAAAGGAAGGCGATTCAATTGTGACCGTAGACTGCTTTTGAACTAGATTTCTGTTCATTTCGTCAATAGTTTCGAACAAGCTTGCTTGTTTGGCTGAATTTCTGCGCTGTCTAGAAGTGCTGCCGAATGAACTCTGCCAACTGGGTAGTTCTTGCAGTGTCGTTTGCCGACTACTTGATGTTTGTATCTTTGGAGTCTGAATCAAACGGTCGCTATCATTGTCGAAAAGTTTCGGTCGTTTGAATTGAGTTGTATCAGGTACACGTAAAGAGGGAAATGGCTGGAAGCTTCTCCGTTTCTTCGCAATCGAGGCTTCTGAGCTGTTCGCAGTTGTATCCTGTAGTGAGTTTCTTCCTTGTAGCCATGGATCGTTATGAATGATGACGTTGCAAGGAGGATTGGTAAATGTTCCACCAAAATCAGCATTATTATGTACCCTCAGAACAGGTGTCTCAGCAGCCATCAAGTCTACATGCTGCAGTGGAGTCGAATTCTGCAACCCGTTGTTCAAATTTCTTCTGCTGCAGGGAGCAACTGAAAATGTAGGAGAAGTATCTGTTCCACAACCGGAATCACGGCTACTGAAAGTCTTGTCCGATGCATTTTCCTTCACTCTGTTGGATGTCACCGGGAAAGGAATTTTTGAAAGACCAGTATCGTTACATAACTCCCCTGAGACTTCTCTATCCACCGTTGGGTTCACATCCAAGGACATCAACGGTTTCGGTCTCGCTAATCCAGTTAGAAATGTTTGAATGTTTTCTTGTCGTTTTTCTGGTGTGCTTACATTGGTGTGCAACACCGAGTGAGTGGAAACTGATGGATGAATAGTTCGGACGGATTCTGCAAATTCTGATGGTTCTGTTTCACTCTGGGTGAAGATCATGGGCTGAGCCATAGAGAATGGATCATCATCTTCAACTGCTATCACACTGAGGTCGACGTTGTAGAACTTTTTGAGTACATTCTCCAAAATCGACAGGAGTTGGTCCTGCAAGCAATTCGAAATTCACGAGTGAAAATTTGACTGTTTCCAGTGGACGTGAAACGTTACATGTTAGGCCATTACCTTCTGTTTCAGAAACACTTTAGCTTTGTTGGTTTCTCTATTGAAGTCAACTTCTGATGGCGGAATCGTCAGAGACACAAGGCAGGCAGGAAATTTCCTTTGTTCGGCATTTGTTGGCTGATCAGCTGATGCAATAACGTACCTCTTCACCAGCTAAAATGAATAAAAGATAATGAAGTACAAAGATGTTTCATCCCACCATCTCAAATCTCCTAAAAACATCCACCCAATGTACCTGCTCAAATTCTGTATCAAAGACTCGCCTCCGGTTAATCAGTACTATAGTATTTTGATTGGAAGTGGAACCCACTGCCCGCATATCTGCAGGAGGCTTCGGCAGAAAAACTTGCAGGTTTCCAACTTTGTTCGAATCATCATTCTTTTCAGCAAGACTAAAATCCACAACTATCGGTTTCGAAAGACTTCTTGCTAGTGGAACACCAAGGACCGCCGTCAGTGCATGTTCCATATTCTTTGTAACAGGTTTCGTCCATATCGTCTGACTGTTGTGGTACAGCATGAAATGAATTCCCGGATTGGCCAACGCTACGGACTTCAAGTACGCCTCAATGAATTTGAGCTCATTTGTTGGAGTTTTCCCACTTGTGGCGTGTTTCTGACGAACAGGGTAGTCTTTGAACAGGTTCTCCACTACGATCGAAGTTCCAGTTCCAGCTGGGACTATATACGGATCGGAAAACTTGCCGTTTTTGTTAATCACATATTTTCTAGCTCCTCTCTCAGCTTCAGTCTTTGTAGTTAGCAAGACACCGCTGTGGCCACAAATTGAAGACAGAGCCTCTCCTCGGAATCCGTAGAAGTCTCCACAACCTACATGACAGATACAATTTGCAATTATATATGAAACTACTTAGCAATTTGCAGTCTTTTTGTTCTCATTTTCTTACTCAAGTGTTTCTCGTCTTTCAACTTCGAAGTGTAACCGCCTTTGAATACGTTCGGTACATCAGTGTCAGGTATTCCTCGCCCAGAGTCTCGCACTTCTATCTTTTTTGTTCCAAAGTTTTCCTAAAGACATACATGATCAGGTATCAGAATCAGCCGTTCTCATCACATGAAGGAAGTCTATAATGATAATCTTCAACTTACCAGAAATATGTGGACTGCTTTAGCACCAGCATCAATGGAGTTGTCAACAAGTTCACGAACGACATCAGAAACCGCACTTATGATTTGACCTTGACGGATTTTCGTACCACACTCGCTAGACAGAAATTTAACCGACCCCATTCTTCTGCGGTTAAATTCAATAATAACAACAATTACGAACTAAACTATGTATGATCTGGGAGCATGTTTACTAAAGTAGTTACTGGCTATCCGATGGATAACATTTCGTAGTAACCAGAAGCTAACTTCATTTGGAATCCTAAATTAAAATTATTATTTAAATCTTTTGTTTTTCTCTTTTAAATTAAATTATACTGAACATTAATTGAACATACACACGTGTAGTCATGTAAAGAAAATTTTCTCCCGTCAATTTTCTCTACGGGCAGAACACCTTGGCGCCAATTTCCAAGGAGCTCTACATCTTCTAGCCTGCAACTGGACTGTCAATCTTTTTCCGAGGATGCATTAATTATATAAATGTTTTTTTGCTCCAGGCGCAACGAAACACTTCAATAAACATCCATCACCCACAAATAGTATTTTTAGGCAAACTTAACCAAAAACCGATTCGAAGAAAGAACTGCGGCTGGTGCATCCATATGCTTTGTGTTCCTATCATTTTGTAGATTCTTGCTTCAATCCTGTAAGCAAACGTTATCGAGTGTGAAAACGCATACAATTCATTTTCGAGTGAGGACTCCCCAGGGTCAC
>JAQGBJ010000500.1:0-39325 GCA_034698345.1 Sphaeridia pumilis | reverse complement strand
CCTGATTTGGCAGAAGACCGGGAAGAGGTAGTGTCTATCGGAGCATCAGCTTTATATCAGCCCTTCCTTCTTCTTCTATTCATCCCTTACACAATCACGCACCAAAGCTATTTGATCTCTTGCATCTCTGAATGGACGAAACCGTTTGTTCCTCCATACACTTTCCGTAGTGTAAGTAAAAGCATAATAGTGTGTCTTAGTCTCTTGTGTCTCTTTTATCATCCCCTTCTCAATGTATTCTCATGTCAAGAGAAGCCTAGGCTATATTCATATACTTGTAGACAGAACTAATAGTCCGAAAACGCAGTCCAAAGATATAATGCTTCCCCGTTCATTTCTCAGAGAAGTGGTTATTAATTATTCGTAATGTCCCCAGTCGGTTAGGTGGATATTTGTGAGTACGTAAGTGTTTGTGTGTATGAGAAACATGTTCCAAAAAGTCTACTAGTCGCTGTCCTAAAAAAGTAGAGAGAGAAAAGGGAGCTAGCTGTTCGCCAAAGACCGTCGTCGCCAACGGGTCCGAGGGCACATAAATATCCTGTACGACGTGTAATTTAGGAGGGAAAGTAGCAGAGTATTTTGCCAAGGAGAAACATCTTTTCCGTATAAAAAGCATATAATGGGCTTAGAAAATAATTAAGCAGCTCCACCTTCTCCCTGTTGTGTCATCTGCAACTGCCTCCGATATCAAACAATTTTTTGATGGTTTTTAAAAAACGCTGTATGGTAAATTTGGGTGCTGACGGTAGAGTGAGAAAATATTCCAAGTATGCTGGTGTATATAATTGTGTGTTATATATTGAATTTTGTGTGAATGTTGATTAGAGTGAATGATTGATTTGAGTCAAGTTTTTGTTTTTTGAAACTCTTGATGATGAAATTGTGTCCTTTCCATTGTTGAGAGATGAGAAGTGGAACATTTGTTGTTGGGGAACTAGGGCTGGGTACATGGAGAAATAAAATGCTCGATGTCAATAGTACACACGTATTATATGTTATGTATATAAATGATTGACGCTAGTTAGTTGTTGTGTAGGTGTTTTGGATATTCTTGTTAATGTCGTTGATAGGAGCGTGGAAGATTTTCGAGTGCTAAAAGTCTTGTCACCACCTCCTGTTGATTAATTATTCCATGCTTTGTAACTATGGTTGGTTTTTGCGCATTCCCAACGTTGATTATCATCATTCCTCCCCTGTAAAAACTAATATCTTGAAATCGATGTGTGATATACTGTATTGTTATCATGCAAAGTGGTTATCTAGGTCTAAGCTTGGTTTTTTGATAGAGACATTTTTAGAATACGTGTGGGTTGTAGGGTTGTTAAGGACACACACCGTAAAATATAGTCAATCCCCATCGTGTTTTCTTGAAAACGTTGTAAATAGATATTGATTAGTGCTGAGAACAACTTTTACATGTCTATAATAATTGTATAGTAAAGCGTATCAAATGTGATTATATTTTACAAGTTGTCAATCTTCCCTTAATACTGCTACATTTACTCTGCTAGGAGCCTAAATCAAGTCCTAGATGAATTGCTATTAAAAACAACAAAAAGGGTACTTCAGGTTCTAACTTGTCAAGGGTTTTGAGGTTGAAAGTTGATAGTTTTGTTAATGTCGTCACGTCACAGTGTATTTGCACAACCTACTAAAGTTAGAGCGAAAAAATCGCTGTGCATGTGTGAGTGGATGTCAAATATGCATATAATATAGATTAACCACATCTGTATTTTGTGCGACATATGTGTATATGAACAACAACATATTTGCTTACTGCTAATTTCGTTGGTGATAGATATGTTGTCTCGACAATTGTTAAAGTACATGTGCTTGAGCTGAACTGAATATCCATTATATTATTTTTGAATGTAATTTAATTATTTTTGTGTTGCGTTTTCGTCATCAACCGCCACCACCAACTTATATGATCTTCTGATTGTATGAGTAAAGTTGTGTGAAAACGGAGTTTTATCATGTCGTATATGGGTAAAGGATAACGTTAAATAGCGATACAAGAAGTTGGTAGATTTTATAGTGCTAAAAGATTGTTGCTGGTAAAAAGGTAATTAGTAACATTACGATACGCGCGCACGTAAAGTTCCATTTTAATTTTACGTGTTGTGGACACACAAACTGTTTACACAATTAGCTAGTATCGAATAGTGTTACATTAGTCCTTAAAGTGTTTCTTTCTTTGGCGCTGTACATCTTTTATGGTCACTGTATCATGCTATTATTATTATCATTATTATTATTATTATACGACAAATTGTATATTTAGTTATCGTCAAAGCGTTTCTGTTTTCAACATTTGTACATAAACATGTGTTTCCGTTAATTGAAAAAATTACTTTTTGGAAATAAAACCCACACCTGTTAAAAACTTGATGGTTCAGCTCTGAGTTATAAGAATGTAATTTACTGCGGAATTTCCAGACGCATCAAGCAAGGGAGCTCCAATAAAAATATCACCAGATTATAACTGGGAAGATCAACTTCAATCCATATAGTAGCCATAGCCATACGCTTTTGCTGAAGTTTGCTAGGAAAACCAAGTTGAGGTTAATCTTTTTACTTTACACATAGAAAAGTTCTGTATTTTTTAAGAGTGAAGAGCCGAAACCTATGGGGAAAAGATTTTAATTCTCAAACCTCAGGTTGCTCAGGCCGCTTATGCGAAAATTTACAGGTACTGGAGAGAACTTTTATCATGGAAATTGCAAGGACTTCCACGGCGGTAATGGCGTTGATTTATAAGGTAACCTAAAATTATTAGGTTTTAATTTTGTACCATAAGTATGCTGCTGCGAAGCATGTATTTGTCACTGATGGAGACCATTGACCATAGAAGATGTCCACAATAGTAGCAATTTTCATCGTGATAAATGACTCGCATCGCATGTTTTGGGCCGGTCAGGGAAGCAAACACATTGACAGGTGATAATGAAGCATTTAATGCGTGCCACAAGAAAGTATGAGACTTCCTATCAGATAGCAACTTATTTTTCACTCGTAATCAGCGTAGCCAAATTAGTGGTATCGGGACTCCAGAATGTCCTCTGCGGTAAATAGCCATTTGTCGGTCTCCCAAAGACAAATACGACTAATGGTTCACGAAATCATCATAATAATAAAATACTGTAGCTGATAACGTATCGGCGAAATGCAGGCATGAGGTGAGTGAATACTAGTCTGACAGGGTCACCTTCAGTTGATACAACGGCCTACATATGTCTCGGTCGTCTGCCATTGAATCTTTTAACCACACGCGCTTTCCCTTCTTTGATACAAGAAGAGATATTTGAATTGGACGCCAAGAATACAAATACTTATATCATCTGGATACTTGATAATGCGTGGACCGATAGATGATCTAGATGTTTGTTTAAAAATTAATCTTCCTGAACCGGAGGCGGTAAAAAGACTTTGATGAACAAGATCTGATTCCACGGTTCGTAAAGCGATTGCCTTTAAAAGTTACTATGCAATGGCTTGGTGGCAATTCTCGGCTCGGCATAAATTTTGAAGAAAACTGGATACACTCTGTTAGACTTGCTGTGGCACAAGTGCATTTGATTGCGTGAGCAAGTGTGTAAATACGTCATCAAGGATTATTCCTGTTCGGTCACCGTGGTAGTCGCCTTCCCGTCACTGGACGTATCTGTTTGACGTAATACGCCTGTAGAGTCAAATAGCAAGTAACTTATTTCAGCATTACTCTGTGTAAGTCGGTCGATCCGGTGGCAAAAATTGCGCGGACGGTGATAAAATTATGCTAGCCTCCCAAGAAAATGAATTGCTTTTCCATTCGAACTTGTTTCTGTCACACGAGCCGGTCTCTTATTGGCGTTGACAGACTTGGCTCAAATTAATCGGATGCATGCAACTTCCGGAACAAGGCGTTTATCAAGGCAATTCAAGTACAATACAAACTACAAAAGCTTTTATCAAATGCAAATGTATGAATCTGCTGGTGAGAAAAGCCTAATGTGTCATCCGCTGAATGGCAGATGAGAAAAAACCTTGGCGTCTTGATTGACGTATTCACGCACGGCACAAATAGCCGTTTGACTCTACAATTTTATTATTTCCTGGATTTGTTCTTTATTCAGTTTCTAAAATATGCAAGCATACAACGTACCTTCCTTGCAGGTTTTGCAGAACGCGTTTGGTAAATCATCATAAATCAATCAAGCCGGGAAAAACGGTGAGCATCAATATAAAAACAAACGTTTAGATCCTTACCGGAAAGCGCCAAAGGTCAAAATGAGCTAGTAATTACAGACGTCTAGAAGCCAAGGTGAAAGAGTAATCCGTGTAAAGCCAAGAGTATAGACCCCAGAACGCCATGGCAAAAGCCAAGGATTAGGCAGTGCGTTTCATAAAAGACACATTGAGATAGATCCAGAGGAATGTAGCCTTCTAGACAGCGGTTGTGATTTGTGATAGCGCTGATTCTTAATATGAAGTACGTTGGCGTATGAGACCGAGACCATTGCCAGGTCCAAGGTAAAATGTTAGTTTTCTGAATGCATGTGAACAGATTATATTTATATAACGTAGGCTAGGTATCAGTTAATCCCTTGCATTTTAGACGTGAGATAATAGCATAAAAATAATATGTGTAGTAAACTGTATGCACAAGATACAGTAGCCAAACAGAAGCTGAAGAAACATTTGTTGTCATACTTGCTCTTGAAAAATTCGCCAAGTGTCGCCGACCAATGCACATGGGAATTAAAAACACTCGAGGTAAATTATCTGGAATGGATAGCGCATTATGTAAACACTGTGAATATGCTTGCAAATGACTCGTGCTGCCTGAATTTGAGATAAGTATGATGGAATAGCAGAAGATGTGAACAGATCTTCAAAGTCAGTCTCAAACTGTTATCCTGCGTATTCAAAAGGTTAGGGAAAAGCTTAAACATGTGAAAATTAAAAGGTTAGTTATATACTGTTTAGCGCAAAAGCCAGCACCAGAGCAATAAGCTGCATTTGTCGATTTCCGTATTTTAGTCATTCGGGAATTCTCCAGTGCACAAGTTTGCCGGAAAAGATAGGCCGAAGGTTTAAATACCTTCGTCAATTCTGCAAATAATAATTAATGTGCCAGGGCAAACGTGGGTGCAAAAATTTGGAGTTTATAGGAGGCCGGTCCATTCATATTCATTCAGCAATGCATACCATAGGGCTCAAAGATGGAATGAATAGTCGCTGCAGATTAAACAGCAATCGAGATAAAATTTAAAGGTTAGACCATTTGAATGTACGTAAGTTCAAATATTGTGGTCAGTCGGTTGGATTGTAGAACTCACACAACACAATTTTCGATTCCTGCTTCTGCTGTCGTCGCATTTATCTCTGGCTGGGCGCTATCTGACTAGTAACTGGGGCTATGTGCCATCGCCAATAAATATGTTGGATCAAAGTCTATCATATCGCGTCCCTGAAATGATTCATTAATATCTGATATCACAACTTTCCACTGACTAAATGCTTTGCGAATCGCAAAAATATCATGTCTGGTCTTCAGCTGAATTTAGCGACAGGCTTAGCTCGTGCTGCGAAATCACGTTTGAAAGGATTGCTTGTCAGACTGACTTGAGTAGAGAAGCCACTCGAATGTGCTGCAGACCACTTGATGAATGTAAACACCTTACTTCTCTGACCCTATCATTATGTCCGGTAGTCTTTTCGACTGGTGGTGTTGTCATCAGAACTAGTTTTATTCCTGCTAAGTTCAAAAGCAGATATCATCCGTTCTGGATGTTTATGCGTCGTAGCAAGCAATCTTGGCGGGAATTTTATTATGATGTACAAGCTAGCACATGAAAAGCGTGATAATGTCATCTATCAAAATCGGACTGAATTCAGACGTTACAACTCTGGCGCACGTGACGATAGCTCGCGGATCATCTTTGCACGTACAGCCTTCGGGATTCGTACTGAAAACGCATTTGAAATTTCAATTGAGCAGAATGCTTATTGCCGTATGTATCGTTACTTCTATCAAGATTGTATAAAGTTTTGAAATTTCAGAATCTATGATATCTAAACATTCCACTGGCTATCTGTGCCAGCTGGTACGAGCGTGTCCTTAACTTTAACTTGGAAAGTGTAAAAACACTAGCAAAAGTGCGCGAAAAAGAGCAGAACGTGGGGAATAATTAGAAGAACGAGATGTGAATACTAAAGTACTAGCTAACAATCACCCAACTGAATAGGGGAAACGCGTATGTACGATCAGCATAGCTGTGAAGTAGAGTGACGCACCAACAAGAAACCGATTTAACCTTCTTTTTCTGTAAAAACCATAAGAAGAAGAAAATTACTATCATGTGTTAAAACTCGTCAAGAACGAGCGCCATCAATCGATACATTTGTCCTTGAATGTTCATGCTGTAAGTTGATCATCATAGAGGCCTGCCTATCACCACGTAGCTGTACAGCATTAAGCCGCATAGCAGAAATTAGCAGCGTCGTTAATGTTGGTTAGCGTAAAGCCGCATTCATGGCAAAATAATAAGATGCTCTGGAACCGTCTTGTTCGAAGGTTCTTCTGCTGCGACAGCTTTCAAGTTATCTTGAGGACAAATCGGTAGGTCACGATCTATGCTCCTTCAAATGACGTAAACTCATATCAAAGTCACACCCACACTGGGCTCCAATAACAAGAAAATCTAGAGAAGTAAACAAGATCTGCAAGATACGCTTAATTCTTCAGCTGTTCTTCCTGAATGCGTCCCATAGTCAGCCCATATTATTAGCAGCCCGGCTCATAGCCGATAATTGATGTCGCTATATTGATGCTTACTGAACTTGTTCAATTATTTAAAAATGACCCCTGCTTACTTAAACAACAAGTCTCTCCTCCTACAGCTACCAACAGTACCTTGACCCACAGAAACAATTCAACGTATCTGTATTCGAATAAACAGCTGGACTGCAAAAAAACAGCCAATTTTGTTAGGTCCCGCTTAATGCGTATTGCTAATGAGAATTTTTCCAGATTAAAATTCCTCCGTTTACCTTGAATTTACAAGATGGTCAACAAAATGTGATCATGGTTTGACGACTTGTGCCTCACTCAGACCTCGCATCTACTCATTTGAACGTCAAACTGTGGTAAAATCTTCAACTGGAAGACACGCTGATGGACAAGTGCTTTGATAGGATTAGATATCGGTATATGAGCTGATTACCAACATTTGCTTTTGCGACAGTTGTGTGTATTTCTTCAATTAAGTGGCATATTTATTAAAGCACTCGCGCAGACTACATTGACTGCGACTGGGGCAACTTGCTGACAGGAAAATAATTACAACGATTTTGCCAGTTCCATGTCTTTGTCACTCAACAATTTCCCGACATAAGCTATCACCATCATGAATCAATCAATCAGTGCACATTGCATTGATGTCCGTTCATGAAGATTTACTCGCGCGTCGATTGTCTGCGGGGCAACGGCGATGGAAAAATAAATTGTTATATCACATGATAGACATGCCGATTCTCGGCATTGGTCAGCATTTTTGCGTAGTGTTGCCTACCTCTGAGGAGCAATTAGTTAATCGGATGAGGTCATGTCCAATTCCAATGTTTAATTGCTTTCATCCCCAAGAACCGAGCCTGTACTATCTAACGTAGACAAACGACTCATCGGTAACCAGTACAAGACATCCAGCAATTTTTACAAAAACGCTTTCCGATGTTAAAACCGAGTCCATTCCAGCGATACATATATATTATACGTTCCTGTTCTTCTAGACAGCAAGTCACCGTTTCGAAACAGCGTAGGTATACAACCCGTTCGGTAAAGCACAACTTCTGGTATAAACGGCTATACATGTAGTTAATCACCTGCTGCACAAGCGTCAACTTGAAGCTGTTGTCCACCTTGGGATAACAACAGCTATAAACGTGAGTTGGCGCATTACCGTTTTCATAGTCTACTATAGAAATGCATTGTTACTGTAAATACAAAAAATTTAGAAAAGACGTTCGTCCGTATGTAATCAAACGCGCAGAATATGAACAGCAGGCTGTTCTGATTTTATGGAAGACGTAATGAGAGGAGCACAAATGTTTATCGCAGAAACGTCTTCAGAAGGATGATTAAAAATGACCTCGACTTGGTGAACTCTGCAAAACATTCTACCCCTGAAAGCAACCTATCGGGTGGCGTCCTTCTTGTCCATCTCAATAGTCCAAATTGTGATTACTTGTCCATATATGAGCTGTGGGTACATGTACACATTCGTGGACAGCTGGATTGCGGTGGTATGCTGGTTATTATATTATTGGTTCCTGATAAAAATGATTCAACATGCCATATTTATCTCCATCTATATCTTTCAACCTCTGGAAACAAGGTTCAAGACACTTGACTAACATGCCGTCTTGCTTTTCACTTCATTTCCCCGATATTCTCAATTATGGAAGAATTTTTGCGCAGAATGCTCTGGTGCGAGGGCAACAACAAGCTCGATCACGCAGCAGTATCAGATTAAAAGACAAAAGTCCGTTGTTCTTCCTCTAGAAGATCATCTCTCAGTACCACATTTCTAATGGGATCAGCAAACGTTGATGACAACAAGGATCTTTGCAGCCAGATGTTAAATGGCACTTGTGCATCAAAATCGAGATTTGATTCATCATCACATGCCCCTGTGTTTACACTTGTCGCATCGTATACAAAACATACTCGTATATTTCATACAAGAAAACATTAATTACATTAAAAATAATGAACAAGATAAAACTACTCCAGCTTTCACAAACTGCTCAATGTATGCATGCACCCACCCCGGAGAACCAATCAGAAGCCAGAGTTTGTGGGATGGGACATGACGACAACCTCTGAGGTTATTATTAAGAGCACATTATCGTAATCCCAGCCGAATCTGTGTTGTCGATTCTTGATATCATGCTCCTAACGATACTGAAGCTGCATTCTTGATCAAGTGTTACAAGGCGAAATATCTACGCCGTTCCAGTGACACAAGGAAAGCGAAAACATGTCTTTTAAGCATGCTGAGTCCCAAAGCTGCATAAGCTTCAGCAAAGTCTTGTGACTTCATATAAGTCAGGTGAAGGAATATGCTCATTCAACTTTAACTGCTAGTTTGCTCTAGAATGAACTAAAGCGACGACATTTGTCAGTAAATGTTCCTGAACTCTCGACTTCCTATAATCCAATACGATATGCGTGCCTTCTCGGCTAACAACGTAGTTAATTGCCATGCTAGTGCCACAAGCTATGGTTTGTGTACACACTAATGAGACGATTAGTTGTATCTGCTAATATTCCTTTCAGACTTTTGATGTTACTTGCTTGGCCGAACGCGTTGATGCGTATATTTTTTTAAAACTTTACACCGGTGTTCCATCAAATTGATCTGTCGGAGAAAGAAGGCTGACTCGTGGCTGTTAGTAGTATTAATTACTTGTTTGTTTCTGGTCGATAATTCACTTGACTGCAGAACCCAATATCTCATTCAGTTCTTTGAGAAACTCAGTCAACAATATTCATCAAGCTCAATTTACCACATGACTTTTTGAAGAATGCGCAGAAACCTTCATCCTCGTAATGGGATTGAGGACGCGATAATCTTGTTTCCTAAAACTGCTCATGACTTCCTTACACGCCTCCTTTCTAATAACTGAAAACATAAACGTCTTAGAAACCTAATTTCATTAAATGCTTGATCCTCGTAGTTCTTGCGCAATATACTTTCTCCCAAACTGCGGTATATAAATATATCATGAGCATTAAATGTACGAGACAGCTTTCACCAATAAACATGCCTTCAATATGCTGGAATTTGTCGACTCCTACGCATTTCTGACAGACAGCTCGAAAGCGGAATAACAATTCACACGAATAAAGTTAAAGTAAGGGAAGGTTATAAATATATATATAGATGATTATTCACGTGTACAATAAAAGTAACTACGTCAGACTATTTATAATAGGCGACAGGCGCTTGAAGCTATCTTTACCATAGTGGTAATTTGCAGACCTATCTGATTCATTTGGTGGTTATGCGTAGTTTTTGTCCATTGTCGAGTCATACTATCAAGGTCTTTGTCATTGATCTGTAGCGACGAAATTTGCAGGAAGCGATTCCTAATAATGAAACCGCAAAGGATCATCAGAGAGTGGTTCAATTGCAAAACATCATCGCGCTTCCAAACTTAATTCCTCATAAGTTTGAATACTTGATGATTATGGTTAACTATTATTGAGTTTACCCGTGCCCTTGTAGCGGACATTTTGGGACCTTCGAGTTGAGCGGGCGGGATGAATTTGACTGGCAAGGTTTAAAAAGTTGATGAACGCTGTTGTTCTTGGCCGAGGTCAGCAGGGAACAATGCTATCCAGGAGCTATTCCAAGGTAACAAGAGCATGGGTTAACTAATTTGCTATAGTTTTACAGTGTGTTGTGAATATCTGTACTTTTAGATTATTTATCGGTTCGAATTCCAACCTCCAGGAGCAAGGTTGCTTGTAAGCAGAAAACCTTGGAGATTTACTGCGACTGTATTGTCCGTTGACATTGCCTTTTTGCCATGTGGCATTCAGCAAAGCACACACATCGTACATACTTGTAATTGCCTTTCTACTTTTAAACTTGCGAAAAATACACACCGGTTGGCTGCCGTCATGGGATGAAAGGAGTAAACTATAATAGACATTCAATGTGCACAAGAGAAAACGTTAAGGTATACTGTACACTGCAATACACTATTTTTTCTCGGGTTTTATACTTGATGTTAATTCAACAAACGTTTATTTAAGCGTTTGTCGAGGATAGATCAAAAGAGAACACTGAGTTGCCGAAGATACTAAACATGATTTATCTTTCTTACTCACCTTTACAACCGGCACCATAAGTTTTTCAGCTAGCGTCATCTAAAAGCTGAAAATTGATGCGAAAATTGTACTTGCCGTAGCTGGAATATTTGCAAAAGCTCTAACAATTCAATCATCTCACTGTTGAACCTCGGATCTTTTGTTACAAGGACGCTAATCGTCTCGATTAGACGGCAGTATCATGTCATTAGAACCTTATGGCCGAGTGGACCCGGTCGCAGGTGGAAAGTTCCTAGAAACATTCAAACGTTAGTTTCAGACTAAACCTCGCTCATTCACACTCAATCGGAGCTAAATATCATAAACAACAAGGTGTTACAGAAATCGAACTGTCTGACTCAGAGTTAAGCCATCGTTTCAACGAATGTCTGTTATCAGTCCGAATAATTTCTCTGCGAGATCCACATCTATGCTAAGGACTTCGACAATGTGTGGCGGATGATTCCGGACACGGCAGATGATGAATGTGTACTCTATGATGGAGCATTCTAAAATGCCGTGTGCGTGAATAACGACGCAAATTTATATAAAGTATCTTTACGAGTGCTTAAGTAAAGTGTAAGCCACCTGAAGAAAGTTGAGCACGTGGCCTTCCACGTGATTTTCTTGCCCATTCGCTAGTATTCCGCACAAAGCGGAAAGACGGCACCAGCTAATGTTTTCGGAATAGTTTTCAGCTCAATGTCATCGATTATTGATTTGGGGCTGAAACCGAATTTCAAAGAATATACCCATCAGGTCCAGAACTTTTATCCATGAGAACATTTTGACCGATTTTTTATTTCTCCAAACTGTGTAGTAGCTGAGGGTTCAACGTCCAGTTTGAAAGACAAAAGTCTGTAAGTCTGGAGCTGGTTGTGTAACATTACGGGCATTCCACATGAAGCATTTGTATGTAAACATTATATTTGGCCAATTGTTCTTGTATACTTTACTGGCATGTCGAGTTCGAGTTACCTCCGTTGAAGATTTTGTAGGACCTTTTTGTTCCCTTTCTTGCAGAGTGGGGAGTGCCACGTGCCGCAGAACAAATTAGTTGCCTAAGAAAGAACCAAGTTGGCCAGTCATAGTCTAAACTGTGATCAAGGTGGAGTACCAAGAAATATAGTGCGTACTGGGATTTTTTGATGCTGTAATGTCTATACGCATTTGTGCAAATCTGGCGGACGACTGTGAGACGGTGAGAGCCATTTGACCGAAAGTCGTTAAGAAGGGCCGACTCTTAGAGTTCAAGTCATGGAAAGTTTTCTGGTTTGAACCTGAGGATCACATCGGTGTTGGGGTTATGCACGTTTAAAAACGCTAAGGTACAATATCTATGAGAAAAAGAGGTGTAAGTAACACGGTTGTTTGAAGGAAATGTTGTATGTAGCTTCTTCTTTGCTGAAAAAGTTTTATTGCCTTCTCGGTAATACATGCCAGTCAGGACAAAGCTTTATTTGAGCATGGATGATGCCGCCTCCAGTTTATAACAATCATCATTGTTCAGCTGTCTTGACAGCTGGACGAACTTCTTGGACTGGGACTCACTCGTTTATTCTCAGTAGCAAGTTTACACTTCTAGAGCAAGCTCAACAAAAGGATAAAGTAAATATCTTGGCCATGCTCTGCATATTAAACAGCTTCTGCTGGACACGAGTAGCTACGTAATGTCAACAGGGTATGTCTTTCAAGCATGACGATCGAAGTTGAGCCAGCTTAAATAGTAATTGGGTTTAGATTTTGTTAGGACTTCTTCTGTTCAAAGATGCAGCGTACCTTCAACCTTTTCGCAAATGCCTGATGAAATCTTGGAAAGATCCCTTGCCTGAATCTAGATCCCGAGGGTATACATCCGGTTTTTTCCAGCAATGGTTGTTAAACCATGAGTGAGAATTTCTCACTGAGAATCAAAATGTTTTTGCACCCTTTAGTCAAGGCTCAGGTTACTTTTTCGGGTTAGAAATAATCTGATGAGCTCTGTACAAACCTTGCGAATTTTATGTCAAACGTTTTCCAGGGGAGCTCAAGCTATGGAAACCTTTCGTGAAGAGGTAACAAAAGCGCTGGAAACTTTTGTTTGCAGAGAGGAATTCTTGGACGGAACCAGGAAATGCAACCCTTTCGGATTCTTTCGTAAGGTTCATGTACCGCCGTTAAACTGGTGAATGACGTGGATGAATAGCAGTGTAATTTATGTAACTTGGACGGCTGAAGTTTATGGGTGAGTTTTAACCGGTAGCGTTATTTCAAGAATGGGAAGGCACATAAAAAAACTTGAATGCCTCTCTTTGACTTTTTTTGAGCTGAAGAAAATCGGTCAGTTATTATGTGTACGGGTATATCGAAAGTCAATACATCTCAAACGACAGAAAACGAATGTTTTTGCCGCAACGTAAGTGGAGAAATGCTCGTATGTGATTTTTTATGATTTGAATACGCCAGTCAACGTAATCATAAAACACCAGGTTTTGGTATTGGCCCTGCAACAAATTCGAATGGTTTTATTACTATTTTAAGCTGAACAAAGTCTCCAGAAGTGGCTTTCATTGGGGCTGTTTTACTGCTTGATTAAACTGGACGTCATGTGCCAGGCGTGAAGGGATAGGTTAGAGTAGACACTCAAATATCAATCGCTGCAGAAGGTAAACTTCCTGTTGTCATGAGGGCGATTGTTGAACAGTTTGTAGTTGGCCTGCTTTTGGTTATCGCCCTGGGGGTTTGCGGAATAACTTTCATTAAGCAAAAATGAGAGCAAGTTTTCCAGCGTGACAGAAAACTTGATTAAACTCCCTGCGTGTCTTAATTTGTGATAACTTAACGTGCAAGCGGGTGTTGGTACAAGACTGACAGGGGAAAGTTTCATGGTTTCTACAGATTACAGTATTGATTGGCAGGTGAACCGGCATAAATTCGTACTTGTCTCGATCAAGTGCAAACTTTACAACTGCATCTTTGGAACTGAAACTCGGATAAATGGAGCCAGTAATTTCTCACGGCACCTCTTGAAAGGCATGCTGTTATTTGACACGAAATCGCTGAAAAGAGATAATTTTTATCTCGTGTTCTTTCTTCACCTTTGCTGGAATGAACACAATGTAGTTCACACATGTAATATGTATCGAGGATGATTAACTTGTTTACGTCACATAGCGAAACCAGGATACCTCTTAGCTTCCACCGTGGTCTCGGCCCTCGGCTGGTCATCAAGGTAGATGCATGTCCATTTGAATAACCAGGGAGCGGTCATTTGGTATCAGAAACACCATCTCATTGATATCAATTAATGAACAATATGTACGCATAAAGGGCAAAACGTGTTCCAGAGGGAAACATCTTATCCGAGAAGATGCCGATAAGGAATTTGTCTGATGCTTACTTTTCAACTGCACGAAATCAGATAAATAGAGACTGTGATCGTCGTAAGCTGGAGTGTGTGTCAGCTTACGTTCAACGGAAACTTTACCAGAAGAAAAATTTTCCGACAAACCTGAACTTGGTTGCACGAAGGCCTAATTTATAGAGCATTGAAAGGATGCAGCATTATTTTGCAGCCTCCTCGTATTAAGGTCTATTTTATGCGAATAATCTGCAAAGTTCACTGAGCTACAGAAAGAGTTGCCAAATTTTCTCTCATAACCTTCTGAGGTATGTATGTTCTTGAAAGGACGCTAGCTCGATGCTTTTGCGTTTCAGTTTAATTGGTATTCAGTCCGTGCTTGTGTTACCGCTGCGCAAGGTGGTGTATTTATCTGGAAGATATAATTTTGACAAACAAATCTTTGTATTTCTTGGCCACATTTCTGTTGTAATTAATCCGAAGATCATGATCATAATTAATGCTAGCATGATAACTGCGCGCTTAGCCCAAATAACAGGTGATCTCTACGAAAATATGTTTACCAATGGAAGTTTCCCTCCGGTTAATTTAATTGCATAACGTGATTGAATGGTATCAATTGAGATACCAAGCTTGTCTAGCGTTTTTCAACAGACACACCTTAATTGGCAGATTTGTTTATACACAACGAACCGATAATATCTTAGTATTTCTCCCGTAAACTGAAGCCGATAAGAACTACGACAGGATTTATTACGTTCAATGCTCTGTTTTGGTTAAGTTTGACACATTCACAAGTAAAGAAGAGCACAAGAATCTGAACAGGCCACGAACTTTAATTATAGCGGGGACAAATTTATGAAATTTACCGGAATTTGAAGACGAGACAAGATTAGATCTCTACTTCTCTATGATATTGTATGCGAAATTCTCACGAGCAATTTATAGAAGTAAGCCGCGGAAGGTCGCTGTCGGCTTCCGTTCCTGTATATCCGGATTTGGACGAATCCCACCGCGAAGCCGCACATGTAGCTCCTGTATTAGCAGAAATTTGGAAGCATCGAGATGATAATTTATGCAGTGAGTAGAAGCAGCTTAGGTTGATGCAGTCTTGGGGTATGTCGAGATTATCATTAATGCAGGTCGCGGTTGTATAAGGTCATAAATCAGTAAATAATTTCCGTTGGTGTGAATCAACGAAAGACATATATATAATAGACGCTCTTGTGGAAAACTTGACGCTTTGCGAAGCGGGAAGAAAGTTACAGAAATCATAAATACATTTTAACAAGGTTCAAGTATAATTGAAGTATGCAAAGAATGAGTTTTGAAAAACATACTATTGTTTACCTGCAACAGCCCTTGGTAATTAACTGGCTCATTATTCTGGAAAGATCTCGTGTGGAGTAAATATAATAATTTTCAATAAAATGAAGCGCTCGTGCTTGCCGTTTCGCAGTTGAAAGGCGGTTAATTTTGTATTAATTGTGATTCAAAGATTAGGGTAGCGTGCTAGTTTACAAGCTATTGCCATTGACTGACTTGCATGGCAGGATGCAGTTAAAAATTGCGGGCAGCAACGTTAGCACGGGAGATAACAACCGACAACGCCAGCAAACACAGTGACTTGATGGGGCATTGATGAATAATCGAACTCTGAACCCGGTGTAATGCGTGACGACGAAAGTTGAAAAGGATCAAAAGAAGCAGATTACCTTTCACCCGCAAAGTTTATTGAAACCATTCAGAATTTTGTCAAGTAAAATTGGCAAAATCAGGCTGCAAAATTTTTACGCTTTAAAGCCGGCATAAACTGCAGCTTGTGTGGGTGCAGCTGCTCCTGGTTGGGAAAGATGACAATGAAGTTGCCGTTTCAGCAGTCGAAAATGTAATGCAAATCTACATTTTGTAGAGGCAAAATGGATTAACAATAGAATCAAGGTTCCATTCATCTGTAGCCATGCTGTCTGGGTTCGGGGGTTCGTTTTCGCGAAAATGGAGGTGTGGCGAGGTTGAAAAATACCTTGTCGTAATAGCGTTCATGGCCTTTGAAAATTATACATGTCGGGACAAGGGAGCTGGCGAATTTAAGGGCAAGAGTTTGAACCATAGTATGGATGTGATCTGGAGATGACTATGTGGTATCGTTTGTATGGTATTATGACAATAGCGCCATCGGCATACCGTTTGTTTCCTGTTCACTAGTTTTAGCATAAGGCCTAGCTGCGACAATGCTACCGCATTGTGATACTTACTTCCCACAGTAGAAAATCTAGGTGGGATATACAGATCCTTTGATGACCGCTGGTCACTGGAGGGATGCACGGTGAGAACGTGCATTTTTTCGAAGCAAGATACTTATTGTCACCTACGAATATCGCATGCGCCCTATAGCTTATATGCTTCATCCTACGAATTTTTCAACGCATTGTTGACTAATGGAAAAAGCATATATGTAACGAATTCGGTTCATACAATGCCAAACGAGTTTATTATTACAACTGTAGAAAAACTTCCACATTCGCTGCGATCTGGCAAACTGCAGAATTAAATATGCACTTATTAATGCGATTTCTGTGATGAAATTCTATATGATCTGCATTTCATTAATTTTTCCTTTTATTGACCAGTGTCACAGATTGGCTTTGCCACCACAGCATTCAAGTTTAAAAATTATTACTCATTAACGATACTCATCACATTGCAACAACTGCAGCATGTTTTGCTGCAGTTTGAACTAATGTTGAATTTTGAAATTCTAGTTAAACGCTTCTCCTGATTGTCGCAACTTTAAAAGTTTTGCCATCATCCTTTAATATTTGTCTCAGGGTTCATTCAGTAGATGTATTGAGTGTTTAAAGGACTGTGAACACACGTTACCGCTAATTAGGAAAGAAACGCTTTTGTTGTTAAGTATATATTACAGCGTAACAGATATTAGTTTGTCGTTAGCGCCTGCTGCAATATCCTCATACATTTCCTTGAATTGGTTGTAGTTCAAGGTTTTAAGGTTAGTGATAGGCACTGGCAGTATTCTTATAATTTGTTCTTGATGATTGCGGCCACGTGTTTTGATGCTTAACAAGAGCCTCATTGCCAATGTCTTGTCTTGGATTGCATAGTAGTTTTCCTTGTCCACGCGCCTAGAACTAGCATCAAAAGTTCAAGAACACAAGTTCGGAAGTTGCTATAATTTCCTGGTCTACGGTTTTGCGGTAAGACTAGGTAATATTTTTCAGGTCGCGACGTACAATTGGGGTTTGCCCAATGGTTTCAGTCATTAAAGACGAGGTTTGATGAACTTTCATAGGGCCTACCCCAACTTTTTCCAGCAACAATCTTACATGACAGGATGATGACGGAAGACAAAACCCGTTATCTCAATAAATTATTGTTTCGTGTACATAATAAACAGGCAGCACGTAAAATGTACCAAATTCAATGAATAACGCAAAAACTAGCTTGTTTCATGATGAATGATAAGGGTACTTAAGCAGCTCGCCGATTATCCCGGTGACACAAGAGACAATATCGAAAAGACATTTACAAAGCTGTACAATGGAGAACATCGTGGAGAACCGGTCGTGGGCCTGTTCACTTTTTCCAAAAAGAGATATCACGTATCTGGTCTTTTGGGGTAAATCGGGAGCGGGCAGACCGCAGGCATGGTTTATTCTGAAAAGGGGAAATTTAAAACTGGTTGGATTCATGAGCCTAGAGTCAGAGGGTATTTCGCTTTGATCCGCTTGCGGCAGATAGTATTTCCCCTACGTGAAAAACTTGGTGACAGGCTGCCTTTGAGCAGAAAGGAAGTGGTCGGAGGGCATCGTCATCATTATCCAGGCTCATTAATAAACACTTGATTACAGTGTCAAACATAGGGGCCACCCAAGGAAACTGGTTTTCAGGTTGAAACACAAGAGGAGAAAAGGTATCAATTAAAAGCTGATGATGAGAAGACAACCCTGTGATGAATCAATTTACACCTAAAACAATGGCGAATTTTGCTCAAAGAGTAGGCGCCTCACCATAATCAGTCTTGGTTTTCTCAAGCTTGTTGGTTACTACTGCCGCTTAGCTGAAGCTTTTTTGCCTTATTTGCACGAGATTGGATATCATTATAAATTTTCGCGTTTCATTATAAGATCTTCGCGTTAAAGGAAATCAACTATATTATACGACTGCATAATAACAAGACGTTTAGATTTGCGCAATAATCAGGTTAACGGTCAGTTTTATGCACTACAACTACGAAGAACAGTGATGCGAAAGCTGTAAAACAACTATAAAATTGTCGCTGTTACGAAATCATAACGAATTAACCAAGCCGGACACTTGAATGGAAAATAGAGAAGACGCGAACACTAGGATTACACGTATACATGTGCAGGGATGTTGGACAGTAAGGCCGAGTCGTTTTTAACGCTTTGTAAAATACCGGTGTCCGACACTTGCGCTTCTTCCTGTACGGAGTAGAATCAACAATGCAGTGGTAATGCATTTTCCCGACATGACACTTGCGCTTCTTCCTGTTTCTGGTTATGTGCAATGGTCATTCATTGTCATTTGGCCGAGATGATTTTCCCAAGGCTTACTTGTCCACATCAAGTTTTGTGATGCTTCGATTGTCCGGTCGGGCGGATCAAGAAGGATCAGGGAAAAGAGAGAGAGAAAGAGAAACGGATCATCATCAATAATAGAATAGTCTCATGGGAAGTTTTGAGTTTGGTTACATAACTCAAGTGGTCTCAATATAACAATTTTTCGCAAAAGGACAACAAAAGGTGGCATGAAGACCGGGTAGGGCGAGACGAGGTTCAAATACCGACGAATGGACATCCAACAGGTAGATGACGACGGGGCTTTTACGGTCAGGACGAGTTCCATACATATTGTGCTGTGGGTGCTGAAAACGACGATATGAGAATAGGCCATTGTCTAGCCGATCCTGATCCTGCGATCATCAGTAACTTGCTCTGGCTCTCTCTCCACGTTCATACAATTGAACACAGGTTTGAAAAAAGCCATTAAAAAATCTTGCTCTCTTTCACCGCCAACATTTTTTCCTGCCAGTTTACTACGTAAAAATCAAACAGACTCACAGCGAATGCATAAACTGGAACTTTACTGGGTATGTGGGACAACAACTGAGCCGAAGGGAGAGAGCCAAAAACTTTCTTTCCACCCTTCCATTCACCCACCAATTTTTACAAACTGGTCCAAGACAAGCTTTTCCATGCCTATATGAGTGATGGCATGTATGTACATACTGGTATGCGTAGAAATTACTGATCATCGCAATGAGAACTTGTCGGTATTACTTGCTCTGGTGATCGTAACGTCGGCTATTGATCAGATGATATTAGAAGAAGCAATAAATAAATGTTGCACGCAGGAGGGCAGCAGATCCTGATTGAATGGAACGGAAGCTGATATCTTTCATGTACAGTAAAGGAAACCACGGCTCTACACGGGCGGATGTGTTGTTGCATAAGGGAAGGGTGGAAGCTCTCTCACGGTTCCGATCGAGTGTGATCCCTTTCTCTTCCTTCACAAGATGATGACATGATCGCTTTCTTCGTGGTGAAAAAAATTAAACTTTTCCCGACTCATTTCGCCACCACGAAACGAAGTACAACCTTGGAAAAGAAGAAGGGGGTGTTATAGAACTGGAATAGCTTATATGAGATACGAAAAACAAATATCAGTCGGTAAAAAGGGGCGATCACGCTGTACAGAATTCATCTACAGCCGTCACGAGTACTTTGCTTGAGGTTTGAATCAAAAGATGTTTCGAAAAACAATAACCTTCCAACTTATTATTGGAAACTCAAAGCGTTGACTTGTTCCTCTTGAAGACTCAGCATTAATAAAAACAATAGATGAGTGAATCTCTCGTGTCAAGCGTGAAGGATTTGTGCATTTTTATTCTTTTACAGGGTTTCTATCGCTTTCTCTAGATTTTTTTAGCGGAAAGGAAAGTAATCAAAAAGAATTGAGACGGAATATTTATTTGTCTTCCTTCTATCGTCTGGCTGCGTAAGCATGTTATTCCGTGTTTCTTAAAACTAAAAAGCTCTGAAACAAGAGATTAAACAAGGTAAATAAAATTTTGAAGTCCAAATTGTTCCAGGAAATTTTAGTTGCGTACAAACGAACACTACAGGAGTATGTAATTCAGTAGGATCAAAACAGACATCTAAAGGCCTTGATCTTGACGCGATGGGCTGGTGTTACAATGTCTGAAAACGTTTTGTGCTTCATTGTGTAGTCACAAGTCACACGCATGGACAAATTGTGAGAACATTTGTTTGGTCTTTGTACTTGAGTGATAGAACAAGATGCTTTCATGAAATCATATGCAAAAAGAAAGACTGAAATAAATATAACTCTCAGGGTCAAATTCACCTTGATTTTCTGATAGATGCGCATCTGCGTCAACGCATTTATACAAATAACATAAAATTCAAGGGCTTCAGCAAATACTGTGTGCCTACAAACTCACACACATGAATGCGTAATTTAAACGTACACACAAAACCTGTGTAATTGAATACAACTTGGCTGATCTTGAATCCAGCTGATATAGGATTCAAATTAATTCTCAAGTCTCAAGGTTATTTTCGAGATCATTTAGGATACTAAGGAATGCCATGCCGCCTGTATTCATCAAATAGGAGAAAGGTAGTAGGCGATTTGCATTCTGTACAATCTCGCCGCTTAATCATATTTTTGAAGGCGCGTAAAACACACGAAAGCTTTGATTTCAATTTCAGTAGTTAATTTTTGAGCGCACGACGGTAGCCAGCCAACCAAAAGCAAGCAGGGATTCAGTAAGCAAAAAGATTTTTTTAAGCAATTTCTTCAATACAGAGCAAAGACGGAAATCAAAGCTGAAAATGCTTTTTATAGGTTCACTTGGTTTACAAAGTGACGCGGTTGACAAAAGATTGACAATCGGCATCTTGACAAAATCTTCTCATTCAACTTGTTCCTTATCAGCCTCATGATCCACCTACCAGCACCACTTACAAAAAGGGCTTTCTTCTTTCACTTTCAGTGTCCTCAGGTATTGTATTTACCTCTTTGAATTGCTTCAATGAAAACTGGTGGTGGAATTGTGGAATCTTTTCAAACTAGGTTTGTCGCCATTTGTCGTCGTCTTAACTCTACTCGTTTTGTGCTGTAATAAAACTTGGAATCCAGTCCCTACCCATTTTAGTAGAAGTTGAATGCAAAACCAGCTGGTTTTCAAAACTTTGAGCTAGCAAAAAACTTCTTGGTAACCGGCACATTGGTAGATACTGGGGAAGGAGATCCTGCAGAAAGAATGAACATATTACAGTGGGTTTAGCTAAAAAGTTTAGGTTTGCAGCTCTCTATGAGTAAATAACGCATGGCAGAGGTTTTAAACGAACACAAGCTAAGAATGCGTACAATAAATTGTGGTTTTCCCTGAAGAGACTCGCTTCTTACAAGATGATGGAATGAAAGGATTCTTACGAAGGTAATTTGATCTGTCGGAAGAATTCAATCGGCATATAGTTTCGACACCAGGGTGGCATATTCGTTTACTATCACTTTTTACGCCCACTTATACACGGGAAACATGCACATAACAAGCAGATTCCCAAGGCTCATGAGACACACGAAGCGCACTCTACAGTAATGGGTGATTTCGTCATCGTATCATACCGCTTTTAAGATGAAATCAAAAACAATCCCTGCATAATGTGTACATGAATATTCATTACCTTCCCCCGGAAATTCAACCATTTCCATACACTTGTTTTGCTCTACGAAGAGACTATTTTGACCGGATATGATATAAGAGTGGGTAGTGGGTAGTATGTGAATTAGACGAACGATTTGCTAAAATCAACACATCTACATGCACCATTATGTTTTTAACCGTGAACATGTGCCGTAGAGTGACCTCAACCGGACTTTATGAAAACGTTGCGCGATATCTGCAGGGCTCATCAATCATGAGTGAAGTAGCTTCTGATGTGGTCTACCAAAAAGTAAATTAAATTGTTTTGCTCGTGTCAGTCAACATTATGGTAAGTGTCCGCGTTTCTGACAGAATTGTCTTCCCCTTCATTAATTATTGGTGGGAGTCAAACATGCGTCGGCAAAAGTGTAGAAGTAGATTACCCCTTGTAGCAGCGCAATGCTCACCTTGCAGATTGCAAATAACCTGTTATCATAAAATTGCAATATGCTGCCAGTTTTATGGAATTAACGTCGGGTCCATGTCTCGACGCCAAAAACCCTATATATACATAGACGTCGTCAAAGAGTTTACGTTTATGGCGATTTCCGTATATCCAGGCCATGTTAACTAGATTCTATTATGCAAATGAGTATTAAATGACCCGGGATGTAAAGTGGCTCAAATTACGGCTACACTATTATACTACCACAAGTTTTTCATCTTCCTTGTCAGTGCATTGTTTTAATTGTGCTTAATACAGGGAGCCAAACAATCACACAAAGCGCTCAACGGGAGGTGCCTTTTTTTACCTGTATGAGTTTTATTCCCCACTTAAGAAGAATCGTTTGTTACTTGAGTTATTCTCATCATGCCATTTCACAATCACTTGATGGCCAAGTTGCTGAATCGTTTTGTGGCATCATTAGTTAAGTTTTGATGTAATTCGATGAACTGAAAAAAGAGAATCGGAGCATATTGTCGAATGTATGTCAAGAGAGTAACGGAGCCAGAATATGTTCTGCATAACATCAAGGAACTAAAACTATAGAAACTTCCAAAACTGTGCGGACAAATCTTCAGACGACATTTCAACGCTGTAACCAACGAAAATAAAGTGGCAAAACTTACTGCAAAATGTAGCCTTGGAAAACTGTGTATGACATTTCATATCAAATAGAAACAAACAATTTCTAGCCTAGAGGGACGTTCAAAGTTGTATCCATGAATTTGGTGAAGTTATTATTTGTCTTTGTGAGTAAATAAATTTATTTCTGCGGACAAATTGGGGATGTTTTGAAGAACGCAAGGAGTCGGGAATGAAACAAATCACACATTGAAACACATAAAACAACGCAGGCCCTTCTCGTTTCGTTGATGAAGATTTATTCGGTTAGAGAGAGAGAGAGAGAGAGCGATTTCACCGCAGGAGATGCTGCGATCTTGTCTAGTTCCAGTTTACCCAACTTTTCCTTCTTCATCCCCCTGAAACAAAAGCCACTTGTGTCAACCCTTTTGCTGAATGCATGTATGTAGTTGAAATGTTAATACCGGACTGCTAGGTACGAAAGAGTCACTTTTGAAGGTAGGGGAACGAGAAGGCTCAGATAAAATATGAAGTAGCGACAAATATTTTGTTTAATCATCAGTACTTGATTTACACTGTGAGTATTGTTCATTTACGTCAAGAGTGAAAAACTTGACAGGTTTACCCGAAACAACGAGGGATAACCATCACATCACACAACAATAATGTATTAATTCCTTCAGCGCTCCAAATGAACCTTTTTGTTTCAACCCTCAAGTAATTTATGCCCGACGTATATAATAACTTGGAAAGATGTTCAACGTCATCTCTACATGCTTTCTTTATACTCGAGTCAACCCTAGTTTTTCACCTTGTTCTCGTAATGAAATCATATAAACAATGAATTATAATCAATTTGTCTCTCGAGGCTTAGATTTCTTTAGGCTTCAACTCCTCTTAGTGGCAAAGAATACAAGTTAGTCATATTACCAACTGAGGGGTCAAATTGGGATAAATTTATGTATTTCACATGTTGTGTATTCGTAGCAGGTAAGTTGTAATTGTCACAGTGGAGTGAGCTAACTGAAGCGACATTGTTTTTTGTCGGTACACTTTTAAGGGCGCTCTTGAGCCAGGTTGAGTGGAAGAGAAGCAATATCTGTCTCGGTATTAATTAATTAACAAGATCAGAAGGAGTCATAGCAAGTTGGTATGCAGCCAATGGTTGTGATAGAAAAACAAATCTGACAACTTACAGCTATTATGCATTAATGTATTACTCAATTATGCCATCATATGTCTCGCTTTTCACACTTTGCGTAGATGTGGTAGCCGACAACTTTTTGTGGCACACCAAACATCCACAGAATATAAACACATGAAAAGGACTTGGCTTACGACTACTGGGCTTTTTCGAGAAAATTCTTGTAACGGTCCCTTGTTTAACTTTGAATTTCTTTGAGCGCCTGCTCCTTCACGCTTGATTAAGTGATGCATACGTGAGCGGATAATGTAATTACAGCTATCTTGTCTTGTTTAAATCAGATCACGGATATAATTATGAAGCAATCAAACGGCATAAGAGTCCTCTAACCATTGTATGGAGTGCATATAAATTGGATGCTGTACCTGATGTCTTGAATTGTCGGCGTTCAAGTACAGGTGAATTTTGTAGTGCATGTGGCTGTGAGGTAATGTCTTTCAGTCATCGGTCTTCATTAAGGTTATAAATGGCAGATCAAGAAGGGGATCAATTTTTAAAACAGGCCTTGCATAATTTTTAGTGTAAGATACAACACCTGGCATAACTTTAGCAAATTGGTTTGTAATGGGAATTTCAGCCCGGTATTGCTCTTGCAGAGGGAGATGAGGTGAGAGAAAACGAATCTAGGGAAAATTCCGAGAAAGTAAGTAGCTAAAGGCAAATAGAAAGAAGCATATGACGAGATAACTCGCAATTCATCATGTTTGTTGACATTCCATTATGTTCTTCAATGAAAGAAAGAGGATCCGGACCGGGGAAAAGTCTGGAGGGATGCCTTTTCACGAGATCACTTTCTTATATTTACTCAAAGCTTTTACTTTTTCTCTCCGAAATTGTGCATCCCCTACCCACCAGATCCAATACGTCCGCAACCCAGAAACTACCTGTTAAGAGGCCCATGAAAAAAGAACGATCATGTGAGCTCATCCACGAGTGCTAATGTTTTTCATCTGGGAATTCTTTCCCATCGTGAGATTGTATAACGTATTTGATGACTTGCAAGCACCTTTTACAATTTATGCGGATTGACCGAAGGGGAAAATCGAGTTCTGGCTAAATTCATTGGTGCTGGATCAGTAGTTGTCGGACTATGTATCTGCTAACGGATGATTGTCACTTGAGCCCAGCAACTGTACAGGCGTTTTTGGAACTAAACCCGTAATAACGTTACAAATGCAATACAATTCCGCTTCCATAATTATGAGGGGCGCGTGGGCCATCGGTGTTTTACCTTCATGTCTCAACTGCTACTCAAAAAATTCGCACTTGTTCAATGCCGCTCATGCCGCCAATGGCCACCATCATCACCTAATTACAGAAGTGTATAAGTGTATAATATTAATCGGCTAGACAAGTTTATTGTCTTTTGTGGCCAGTGGCCAGACGGTCTACATACATGAACTCCACCAAAAGCATTTTTTGACATGGACGTCGTTGGTAATTAAGCCATCTCACAGTAGTAATCATGCATTACCGTAAACAGTTACCGCCCTGGTCACAGTCGGTTCAGAAGAATTAAGATGATAATAACGACCTTTCGGAAATAATAAGCCGTAATGAGTTCATCGGCTACAAAACATTACCCGCAAAAGCAAACAAATGGACTTGTCGGCAACACTAAACAACGATCAACAGAGTGAATATCGCCATTGGGGCTAGTTTGCAAACTTAACGTGTCAACGGGAAAAGTACCTCGCTCGAGCTTTCAGGAAAGGTCAGAAGACACATTCAGATGATCAGTAGCGAATAAGTAATATTACAAAATTATTTCGCAAAATTTGCCGGTCTACGGGCTTCTAGAACTATTAAACCAATTTACTTGCCTTTTACCAGCCCCATATTCGTAATTATATAAGCCTCTCCGCGCCCTTGAATTGGTATGTTTTGCAAGTTCCTTGTTTATGAGGGTTACATGCACACGGACAAAATGGTGCACGTATTTACCCTTTCCAAGGTGCATATTGTTTTGTCTGCCATCTGGCAAAAAATGGTATTTTTCTTTTGAATTGTTTTGAACTATATAGTTTGCACTTAAATTGTATTTCACGTGGCGGCCGTACGGAGATGTGCATCGGAATTTTTATCTGCGGCGCGGTACGTTATATATATAAAATGCATTTGCGATTCTTCCTTCATCGATACAGTGTTATTGTTCAGTCGATTTAAAATTCAAGTTCGTATTGCGTGTAAATACCGTTGATCTAACATTGTGCATGCCGAAATACAAACTCCTACAGCGGCGGCAGACGTTATCGCGTTAACAATAGAGGCAACGATCAATTCAATGAAAATGGACGGCGTTCTTCCATTCCTCAAGTTCCTGCTATATTATTGTAGTGAGAAATATCGGATGGTAAAGCAGAAAAGATCTACCGGAGTCAAAGCTGGGCTCAATGGCATTGTTAATTTGACACTAGGCGCACGACGGTTCTCGTCGGTAACCTTAACCTGTCTAATCGAGTGAATACTGGAAGCTTATAAATAATTAATGGAAACAGCATCCGACCAAAACGTTTCTCTCGCGCCCATGGGGTTCATGTAGTGCATTCCCGGTTGAAAGTATCTAGATATTCATCGACCAATAGATTTTATTCAATCTGAAAGTCCGAACCCGAACACTTTTCCATGTGCATGGAAATATGTAGTATCGATATTTTGTAGAACTGCTTGAAAAACGACTGTTTCCAGATACTTTTGCCGACTGTGTTTTCCGATGATTCTGTTTTATATTTTTTCAAGTTTTGTCCGAGTTCCGACAGTATGATTGAGCAGTTTCCCGTGCTTCCTTAAATTTCATTCTAACCAAAAGTAGGTCAGGAATTTGATAAACAGCGCTTCCACATAACGAATAACAGCGAGCCATCTTGCTCCTCGCGCAAAAAACTTCCCATAACAAAATCAGCGCCTAATTTGTGTTACCTCATGCTTACATCCACCTTGCCTCTCGTCATCGGACACGAGCGAGTTCATTACAAGCAGCTTGAAATGATGGGAGCTGCACATCGGTCTGGTACAATTGGGGCGTCAAGAGCCGTCATTTCTTGGCCTCCTTTCACTACTGCACCTAAAACATTAGCCAAGATTTTTCTTACATGACTTTGCGTCCAGCCATTACGAGTATTACAGCAAAGCTTAAAGCACTATTCAGCTTCATGCTATGCTTCACTGTTCATACGTTGCAGTGTGGGCACGTTAGCTTATGTACGATATCCTTTAATTACGTGAACAATGCGTTTGTCGTATGCGTAAGGGAAAGTGCTATTTTGCCTGAGGTTGTGTTCCTAATTTGTGAATTCAAAAATGGCAAATGCCTCATCACTCTCATATACACTTGGTCAAACGTACTATACCAAAAGAGGAAGTTGAGCACGCCCTCATCCTAAATTAGTTTACGATTAAACGCTTTTGTCTTGTAAAAGTTGAATATGATTGTCCAGCTTTTGGCTGTCATAGGAACGATGATGTCATTCAGGAGGCAAATATCCATTAGTAAGTAAAACTGTTTCTTAAGTTTACAACGGTGCTTGCAATTGCAATACCTTACTAAACGTTCAAATAACCGACTCCCGTCATAACTGTAGTAAGATTGCGAAACGTCCTTTTTGGGAGCAGGCGACATTTTCTACCACCCAAAAAGAATTTGTCCTCGTGTCGTAATCAGAACATCAAGAAAAGACAAACATAATGCATTCATTTATGAATGAGAACCACAGGAGTAAATGTTGGTCCGTACACAAATAGACTTAAACGGGAGGACAGGAATTAACCCCGAGATGCACTAAACATCAAATATAAATGAAAAGCTCTGGAAGCTTTTCATGTTCTCTAACGGTATGTCATTAGAATTTTTTCTTGTCAATACTGGGACAGATTCATGTGGAGGCTTATCGGTCATCTTATCTGTTGCTCTTTGGCTTGTCGTATTTTACCTGACAGCTAACGAATTGTGTGTGAAGTTCTGCAGCTTTATGAATGACATTTATGACAGACATAGTACAGAGCATTTAGTGTCGCTTAATTGTTCGGGTATGGAAGCCCGTAACTGGCATAACTGTAAATGTATATACATTATCTGATGTTTCCGCTAACATTAAATTTGTTTGTGTTGAAATATTTTAGTTGTTGCAATGTAAACACAAATTTTAGTGCATCTGAATACTTCGACTTTCCGTCTGTACCAAAAAAATCACCACCTTCCTAAACTCATCAATGAAATTAGGAATACACGACCCAAATTTTATGACTCAGAACCCAGAGTCTAATTCTTTGCTATGTAGCCCATAAATACCTAAACCCTTACGCATGTTCATTCAAGAAAAAATTATTTGGGAAACCACAAGTTTATGAGCTACAAGTAAGATGGATTTTCAATTTTGAATTTCCGGATTCCTGAAAATTTTATTACGTACTGATGAATACAAAAAGGTTTGGCTCTTTTGACCTGAACGAAACGCGCTATTATACAACTTCTTACGGTAAAGGGCGGGAGCAGGGCTGGTAGGAGCACTCTCAGTTAGCAAGGGCCTTTGAAGTTTTATTCCTTTGGTCCGGTTCCGACCCCAATTTATGCATGCATCGGGGTAGAATAAAAGGATCAAGTATGTACACATTGTGTTGGGGGTGAACTTGTTCTTTGAGGTTCAAGTTTCGAAATATTTGGTGGTCCTTTAATCTAATCATAAAATTATTGCTTCCCATAATTCAAACAGCCTTCTATTTGACTTTGGGACACTAAACACGGTTGAATATAATTTTATGACTTTGCAAACATATAAATAATATGCGTCGGTGGCTTACCGCTAATATCTACTTTTGGTAGCGATTCTGGTGTGATGAAATTTCCAAGAGATACACTATGTGAAAAATAGCTACGCTGCCTAACCGTATCTTCCAGACTTCCAGGCAACAATTCGAACAAAAAACTTTTGATCAAGTATCGAATTGCCCATAATCCATCCACGTGTTCTTTTACGGGTAATGGGATGCGAAACGGCGAAACCAATTTACACAGCTATTAGGTTAGAAAAACATGAGCGTAGAAAGAAAATTTGTAGTGGAAAACCTTTGCCATTTCCCAACTTTTTTGCCAGGTCATTTTGTGTAAAAAACAATGAGAATCCCCACGTCTTCTCTTATCTGCTGCAAACTCTCGAAAGTTAAAGTATGGATTGAGCACTGGCTGACATGATGTTTTTTACAAATTCCCAGGTGAGAAGACTGAGACCGACAGCGATGCACACCTAAAAACTTGAACGCATTCATCAGTCTGGACGTTTATAAAAAACGAATGACACCGGGATTGATATGCTTGCCATTTTGTAGCCATTGCTGATATCCCCATTCGATAACCAGTGTTTGCACGCCGACAGCTCAAGAAATTATTCCTCCACTAATTATCGTATTACCTTTTTGCAGACTTGTTCTTCGATAAGGAGTTATTGTGAAGGTTAGTTTTTGTTGGCAATCTCGTGGCATATAAAATTGAAGACTTTACATTTGCTGAGAACAAATACAAGCAAGCATATTAGTGACACTTGAACGCTAAATTTACATCATTCATAATGCATAAAAGAGAAAGTTGACACTTGCAAACACAATGAGATGAGCACATGTCAAGAGCGGATCAATCACAAGCAAGCACAAGACACCGTGGTGACATGTTTTCGTCAATATATTTACTCTTGTGTGTGGCGGAGTTCGCAAAAATTTTGCGGAATTATTCATGTTGTACGTTACTTGTGATCTTATGTAGAACAAAATCGCTTCGTGATGCCACCGCAGTTATAATTTGGTGAATGCTCAAATAAATGTTTGCCCCTCTCTTTGCATAGGTAGACAAGAAAAACCAAAACCAGGAGGATGATACATTGACGGACAGGATGCAATTTGTGCGTGATAGTAGAGAAACTTTTACTCTCCGCTCGCACGGGATCTCCCACACTGAATTAACGCCATTGTAAAAGGATAGATTGCCATTTACATTATGTTATATCATCTTTTCCGCACATAAGGTTCTATCTTTTGCAAACGGCATGCTCCGTTTCTTCACATAATAGCACTAATCTCAACCTCAACAACACCTTTATAAGTTGGTAAGTGGGGGAATAGTTCAGGTTCATGCTTTATGTCATCCAAAAGGCGGAAATGAATTCGCAAAGGAACCATTAAAATAACACTCTTGACCTAATTTTGGTGTGTTTTCCCTTTCGGCGAGTCCATTATGTGGCTTTACACAGTGTTCCTCATCTCTGACCAGCCCAATGTTTCTTATCTGGCCACACCGCATTGTCGTCGTCGTGTCCTATTTACTATTTAATTCGCGTACTCAAGTCAATAGTTGATGCGTGTATATTCTTCCATACTTACCCAGCTTCCAAGCACGCACCGTAACATTCACAAGACACAATCAAGAACTCACTGGGCATATTCGTTTTCAATCAGAGCAAAATAAAGGCAATTCGTCAAGCTTCATCATAAGGAGGCCTCTGATCAGGCAAATAAAAAAGGTACTTAACTTTCACTGAGGGAACATCAATCAAGTTCAATTTGACATTCGTTTTTTGTGTGCTTGATTTGACCTAATGGCAAACCAAGTCCATCAAACAAATGAATACCTCCATATAAAGATTATACAGTACATACACTAGCACTCGAGTCTTTGCCGCACGCCATCTGCAAGCTTACCGATCAATCTTGCAAATGTTTGTCGCAAAATACGTAATGGCTGGGCCAGTTTTATCTAGCAGCCGGTTTGGTGTTCAGCGTTTCCAGTAAAATTAATTACCTGTATGATGAGCATGTTGCAGATTCTCAATCATCAAGATTAAGAAATTATGTTTACATGATTCATGCTAATCAACAAGTGATGATTGAGAATGTATAATATGTACCTGCAATACAAGACTGGCTCTGATTGTAAGGAGTCTAACAAATGATTGTGGGGGACTCGCCCCGTATCCCAAATGCATTTCCTTCATGCAAACAATCTTACGTAACTTGCACTTTTGTTACCAGCTGATGCATCACATTCTCAAACAATGCAATTCGTAAGATAACGCACATTGGCCGTATACATTTGATGTGGCTACGGGTGCCGATGACGATAAGGTAAAAGCTAACGGAACGTTAATTTCGTTACGACGAAACAACGAAACGGCAGATTCACTGTCTGTGAATGAAGAGTCTATGTTCGTGAGTGTGTTATTTTTGCAAGAATTTGCACAATTCAGATTGATTCCAAAAAGGAAAAAATCCTGGCAGGCAGCATCATCTTTAATTTAGGTCGCGGAGTGGCATCAAACAATTTTTGGTAATCCGGCAAATTATCATCGCTTTTGGAGTGTTGCGTGTACTGTTAGTAATAACCACCATATCATTACCTTGTCAAATTAATTGTTTTCGCTTGTTGAGGACCTGATGGCTGGCTTCAATTTGTTCTAAAGACTTTATTTGAAATGGGATTCTGAAAACTTGTGTTTTGAGAAGCAGGAAGCAGAAGGTTTGTAAATGCACCAAGGTTGTGAAGAACATTACATTACAGCATTTTTGTACACGGTTTTGTCGTGTCAAACTTTGATGTAGCTTGCTTTCACTACTGCAATCATGATTTGCCTCCAGCAAATGACATGTGAAAAGCAAACAGAAGTACAGTAATATATTTGAACGGAACATTTTCCCCTATGTGAGCCATTTTATGCTTGCTCATTGCTCATTTAACCTTATCTGCATCTGTTCCCTGGGGCAAAACAACAACAAAGCTGCTCATCTTAAGCCATTTTATGTATTGTTCAATGGAGTAAAAAATTAAATTTGTGTCCGGGAATTCAAACTGCATAAATTAAACTTGTTTCTGTACATGCAAGAATCCGGGAAGCAATATTGAAAGTTAATGTACTATTTTTAAGAAGAATACCAAATGAAGCCAAAATGAACTGTGGAGTTGTGCATATCATTTTCGAAGTGTTGGGACAATATCCTTACATCAAAATTTATAATCAGGGACGAGCCTTTGTCTCAGCCAGCTCCTGTTGACAGGTATGTCTGTTTATTTACAAAGACGGAAAGATGAAAAAACGGAGGACCAGAAGCAGATCAAATTCACTCTCACTTCACACACATCAAGTTGATGTGACTGAAAAAGTACTTCCGTCCTCCAAGTGATTTCGTCCTTATTTACAGACGCCATTCATCATCAGCACCCTACATGCGAGACGCAAGATAAATTGAAAAAAACGAGCGAATTCAAGTTACTCAATCAAAGACAATCTCACCAGTTTCAACAATACAAGCTGTTAATTTGAAAGCAGAGTACAATAGCACAAAGGGTTCAATGCTTTGTTTCGGCTTACGTGTTATCAATCCGGTGTTATTGCATACATTAATTCTACGCGGATATAATTTCGGGCAATTAAACAAGAAAAGAGCTTTAGTGTGACCGAAGTACGGAATGTCTACTACTGAAATGTATGGAAGTCCTCCATTATGAAAATCCTCACTCAGTTAGATGAGTTTCTTTGTTACAGTAAGACCACAAGTAGTAAATCTAAATGTGAAAATTTTTCACATTTATTTTTCTGATCAGCCAGGAAGTGTAAAATTTACCATTATTTGCCAAATTTGTCAAACATTAATATGGTTAACGAAGGTTCAAAAAATACGTCTGAAATCATTGAAGTATCGCACCTCAGCATGCTTCATAAATGATCTTTAAGAGCCAAGCAACTTGTCGATTGCAGGGTTTCATCTACTACTCTACTCAAGCTAAGCGCGATGCCCATAGTGATGCGGTGGATTCACGTAAACGGTTAAGAGCAAGCGGCAAAAATGTTATGTAATGCGATAACAGGTTTACGCAATCTGATAGCAGTTGGGCGGAAATCAGCACACCGGCCTATGTATATAATGGCAATAAAATCCAAATCTGCAGAAAGGCTGTTACTGTGATGTAGTTGCATTGGATTTGGTCAGTACAGAGTGTAAGTGAAAGGGTTGAAAAATGAGCGAGTGATGCATGCGTGGTGGTACTTTACATGCTTTTTCCCCAGTAACTTGGGCTTTTGGTGTCAGGTTTTCCTGCATCTCGACGTTATTCAGGTAAGTAGGTGAGCAGGTAGGGGGAGGCAGATTTGCTGTGGGAAGAGAAGCTGTACAAGCCAACAAAGAAATGCATTTGATTGAACGTCTCTCGTGCTGCTCTGGCAGTTGCTGTAGTGTACAATATGCGCCGCCGAATTGTATTACATCATCTTGAATTGTCAATTACGAAACACCAGAAGTAAATTCTTCTCGCAATTAAGCTCAAAAGCTACCTTGTGCTTTTACCTAAAGTCGCAAAAGGGATGCATGTTGTTATTCGCGTAGGGCGTTTTTCTTGGCTCTGTTACAAGTTTGCATGGCTGACTAAAAGAATCAAGAACTTTTCAGGATCCTTCGAGCTGTCCATCCATTAAGGTATCAAGCTAAGTAAAGGGTTGGGCAAATCTAACCAAGAACGGACTGGTTTCTTTCAAGTATCTGCAGAGAAAAGCCCCGCATATATGCACAAGACGTAAACATGTTTCGGCAGTATTTTATGCACATTAGTCATAGGCTCATTGTCATTCACACATGATTTTGACATGTCAACAACAATCAAAAGTACTCACCAACCACATGTCAAACCGGCTTATTGCAAAATCTCCGGTGTTTTGACAAAGTGGGTTTCGCAAACTTTGCAAAAATCTACGCATCATCAAGACTGGAATTGCCGGTTAAATGGTAACTTGACCAAAGGTTACGCAATTCTGTGAGCTGATGCGGAGCAGAAATTGCGGAAGCCCTGTTGAGTGCAGGCAGGAGTGCATATTCACTGACGGAGGCATCGCACATCGCAACAGTAATTAAGAACGGCTAATAGTCTTAAGGGCAATCTCCTGTGTCAACAGCAATGGTCAATTAGTGGTTTCACGAAAATATGGTGACCAGAGTCAGCGAACTTGACCAAGACTGGAAAATCCGACATGACCACAACCAGGTCAGCTAAGAGTATTAGCGTATGCTCATGTTCATGTTTTCCAGAAAAGTTTTAAATTTTCACCAAATGTTTCAATCATAAGATGAATACAAACTTTTACTGCAAGAAGACTGCTAAGAACCGTGTTTGTTTGTGGCTGAAGCTGGATCTACCAGCTTTTACTCGAGTTAGCAAACGTTATTCTGGGTAATCGGTACCTTGATTTGTTACTTCGAATTGTAGGTTTTGCTTCTATTCTATGGCTACTTGAAACTAGAAAGGTTGAACTTTTGATCAGCTCTGAAACTTCAAAAATACCTTATAATGTCATATAATGTTTCTCACGGCATAGAATAGTCAGTATGGAATGATGTGTATATAAAGTTATAAAATTCGTTCACCTTGGCATTCCAACATTTTTGAGGGATTTTCTGCACGGAACTCCACAGAGATATCATGTCCCTGTTCGTAGGAAAAATGCATATAAAAACAGAAAGGCTAACCCGGACCTGCAAGACAAAAGTTCTCACAATTTTCCTGTTTGTGAGAGATTCGTGGCATCAAATCACTATCATTATTAATATCCCTGCTGAGGGCTTCTGCGCGGACAACAATCGAGCAATTGTATCGCTACTAAAATTACTTTTAGCAAAATTTTACTTTTCGTAGCACAGATGTGCTATGGTGAGTGGTTGATAGGATATAGTTAATACATCGGGAAAAACAATCTCCTTTCAAGTAGCTTTTGCAGCAGTCATTGCATGAAGTGATGGAAGCATGTATAACTATTTTACGACTGATCGTAAACGTCTCATTAAAACAGGGTCTTTAATATTAGCATGAATATTTTTCGATGTTAAGGTGAAGGCAACTTGCATCCATATATGCTTTCTCTATTATTAAGATTATCAAAACCTGGACAAAGCACCATTTTATGCACTTCACACTTGCACGGCCGGTTCAAAGGCCAGTGTCATCAAAATTACCTTGAAAATCGAACTTTACTTTATATTCTGCAAACATTGTTAAGCTCAGAGTCCTTGGTCCAATACGTCTCCAGCTCGAAACTATAAATATGGTTTTAGTTTTACTAGAGACACAATGATATTGCACGTTTACGAGCTGGTTTCCGGCAAGAGTTAACTGAAGTAGCTGCTCATATGATCTGGTATGAATTTTTGGTTTCCAACTTATAGTATAGACATATTTCCGTAAACATAATTCACTTGAATGGACTTGCGAGCTTATTAAGGTCCATCATTATCAGTCAGACATTATGATGGTGAGATCTAAAGAAGAGCAAATTGGTGCAAGTTTTTCCCATCATCTTATTAACGACTCACTGCAAAATTCGCAAGGAGGAAAATCATTTAAAGGCAGGAGCTCAAAGAGATTCAGTTTTTTCTGTCCCAAGGTCATACGTCCATGCCCTTGTCCAATTGTGCACAAGCAAATATACAATGTCCTGAATTTCTGGAGCCACATGGGATGTGTAAAACATGTATCGGAAATAGTTTATTATGCTCAGCGTTTTCCTCGACTTCATCGGTTGATAAAGGCCAACTTTACCGATGATCTTTTTCTTTAATTACGACAGCAAGCCTTATATGCCCTATTTTCTAACAGAATATTGTAGTTGCTACCTCAACAGCCAATTGCTTATCAAGATTCGATATCAATGGCATGGGAAATACTAATGGCCATTGCATTCATAACACTAAAGAAATGCTGATGCAAACTGCCCTGGATAATCGAGAAAAACACTCCGAATGTTTTCGTGGCTCGTAAATTCAGACACTTGTATGAAAGGTAGAACCAGAACGAGGTCCGAAATTTCGCATGATCCCATATTTATGTTTGCGGTACTTACACTTGGGCAGAAGGTGTTGAGTAAAATGTCACTTCCACTCCAGCATATTTTGGAGGTGCTTAACTCTTACGCAGTCGTAAGAAAATACAAGTTTCTTGGTTTTAAGTTCAAGATCAAAGCAAGAAACAAACGTCATAATCTTCAAGTAAAATGCATCATGGTTCTTCTTTGAAAATCTTTGTTGACATCATAGGAATAGTAAATAATGAGTATGTAGCTTTTGTTGAATAATTAAACAAAAGTCCAGTCTACTCTGGGCTAAATTGGCCTCATCCCACATTCTAGAGTGCATTAATTATGGAGAAATGTATGATATCAAGGGTGAATTACTTATACAGCCCAGTGAACATTAACAGCGGTATACGTCTGTCCTCGCTAAAATTTTGACGAAGCAAGTGGACTCTTCATAACGTATTAAAACAAATATTCTCCACTCCACCCTACGGGGTTTCTGATGGCCGAACCCAAAAGAATGCCAAGTTGCTGGAGCTCATGATTATACAAAAGTTTTAGATACGCGTAAACAAGAAAGTTACGGATCAACTTTTTGCGGATTGCTCGAAGCAAAATTTGAGTTTATAAGCTGGATACCTACCACAATATGGTCAAAACACAACAAATCCAGAACAGGTTTTAATATAACTTTTTATTTCCATGCATGTTCACCGCTTGTTGACATGTTGGAAAAGTGGCTCCGACAGTTTACCTATTTATAAAGGGGAAAAACCATTTTTGAAAGACCATTTGAAGTAGTTTGTTGAGTGTGAATTGGACATCCATTTAATCCGTAAAAACCCCCAGGGCATGTTCACCCGTTTTGAAGTCGGGTAAAAATTTTCGCCGAGTTCTTCAACGTTCCCATGCTTTGGTAAAATATTTTGGAAGAAAGTAACATTCGGACCTCGGGCGAATATTCAGGAAAAGTGGGAAAATGCATTATCGCCATTCCTAAGCTGCTTCAAGCCTCCTCAAGTGGTTTTCAGAGCCGGTGTTTACAGAAATTACAAAGCTTTAAGAAAACTCACGTGGCTTGATGTGTATAGGAAAGAAGCCATGTAAAATGGTGAAGCTGACCAAAGATACACCTGAAACAAAGCCATCTTTCTGGAACGCTCCGCACAACGATAAGTGAATTTAGGGGATGATACTATGCTAATCCACGTGGGTACATATAAACCTAAGAATACCCGGGTATCGGACGCAAAGGGGTAAAAAGCGGTCAGGCAGGTTGTTCGCTGTTGGGGAAAGAAGAATTCCCTTTCGCAACTCAACTCGAGTATGTTACGGTCAATCCGATGGACAGCTCATTATGACATGCTCGTTATTATCCAAAAGAGCCTAGGATCAAATACCACTGCTGGTTCTACGACAATAAGAATTATGTTAAAGCAATTGCTGGGACTTGTAAATCCGAAAGGTGGTCTGGGAGAATAAAAAAGTTAAATGTCCAATCGAAAGCACTATGAAATTCCCATACCCTGGTCGCTGTAAATTGATACGTATGAACTGGTCTCGTCAAATATTTCGACATAAGCACATCACCAAAGAATCGTGGTGCAATCAGTATGAATGAGAAGCTGGACAATAATACGGCGACATTGTATTGTCGTCCAACCTGGTTTTCTGGGATCCACGACATCAGCACAGTGCAGAATTTTCACGCTTGGATGGACATCGAAACTGGCCAGATAACCTGAATAGACATAAACCTGTCAATGAAATGATGTTCGTTATTGTTACCTTGCCTGATCATGTTTGCAATATACTACAGGCACCTATTCCAATGATAATTTATTTTGCATTTCCTCATGGGAAAGTTGAGAATTTTTTTCCGGTTCATACAATGACGTGAATGCACAAGGAGAGCTAGTATGTGTCTAGACGATTATTTATTAGTGAGCAATGAATAACTGATGAAGAGTGGGAACTGGAACAGGAAATTGATTCAATCTTGGTTTCCGGCTGGACATGGACTCCATTGATGAAATGCATTTTCGTAAATGTTAGCTTCTGAACCCCTACAGAATTCTAAATACCGTGACGACTGTCGACTGTTGAACAAATTCGAATGGGAAAATTAAAAATTTCAACTTACTTTCCAGCAAGGGCATATATTACACTCTCTTGACTTGGTTGCTTGATGCCGATCTTCTGGAAACAATAACAAATGTTTCTGCGCGTACAAATTTGATGTGTGTCAGGTTTCAGTTTCTTTAGAATCTCTAGAATGAAGTTACAATCAAAGGTTTTTTATTGATGAAACATGAGGAAGTGCGTGTAAGTTTCGTTAGTACACAACATTGGGATAGTAATCTGTACTGGAAGAAAAACAACGCCGCCAGCCGAAGTAAACACTCAATTACCAAACTAAGTATAGGAGTAATTTATGCAGCAATTCACATCCAAACAGACTTATGCCCGCGTGCCAATTTAATCCAGCATCGATCAGCCAGGTTCACTTTCTTTCTACATCAGAGGCGGAAATGTATCATTCTGTGATCGCATGATGCCTTCAAAATATACAGAATATTTACAACAAACTTGTTCATGCACTTGCCGTCTTGTAACTTGTAATTCTCGGAACAATTTTCCCAATCGATCTTTAATGCGACTATTACTGCTATTATTGAAAAACCTCTTCAACTTTCCAGATTCAGATTTTGAGATCAAGGAACATTAGAAAATTCTGTTTCAGAGGTAAATGAAAGGTCATTTACTATTCCTCTATCCGCGTAGTTTCATCCACGATCACGGTTTTGAAGCACCTTCAAAGTGAAAAAAGAAATGTACTTTCATACCATTCTTTCCGTACAGAAATACATTTGATTAAATGCACATCAGTACGATCAAGAGTGTCGGTATATATCAAACCAAGCTGTATGAATGAGTTTCCCTCTGGATTGTGCATTATACCTACATGTATTTCGAATGCCAGGGTGCAAATGTCAGCATACTTTTTGCTTGAGACATCTGGTGGAAGAGGCTTTTGAATTGTTGTAGTAGTAGATGACTGACTATTCACTGAGGGAGAACGTAGAGGCAAGTCTGTAAGACAATCTCCGCTTGCCAGGATGTTGTTGCTGCCACAAGCGTTTATACATTTGCGGCGATTTCGTAACATTTCCAGGTGTTTCGTAGAACGCGAGCTTCGTTGAAGCATCCTGGAACTTTTGAGAAGACACAGCTTCTCCCCTCTTCTTCCTGATTGTGTACTTATAAAAACATTGATAAAGTAATACGTCACTTCTTGTCATAGAA
>JAQGBJ010000499.1:0-39364 GCA_034698345.1 Sphaeridia pumilis | reverse complement strand
AAACGGACAGCACGTCTGAGGGGCATGTGCTTGATAGCAGCAGCCGTCTCCCGAGTGTTCTGAAACAAGACAAAGAACAGGTTACAACTCTATCGAAATTTCTTCAAACCTGATTCAAAGCTGGCGGAAACTTCAACAATAGCTGAGGAAGAATTCGAAAAGAACATTGAAAACTGGATTGAAGCACTAATAGTAGAGTTACAGTTGATAAACTATGAACTAGCACCCAGTCAGGAAAGTTGAAAATTGGCTTATGCCGGTAATTCCTTACGGCAAACACCGAATTAAACTCACCTTGAAATGAACACGCAAGTTGGAACCACGAGCCTTGCAGGACCGGGCAGGATTTTCGGGGTTACGAGAGTATCCCATTTTGAATTTAATTTGTAATTAAATTTTTCAGAAACCACCAGAACGAAATCCGTTCATACACGACCAGACTCCGACTGTACTGCCTGTGCAATGCTTCTTGTAGAGTGGCGAACCATGCTTGAGCTGACTGACGATCAACATCCAGCCGGACGCCACTAGATGGCTTCCCAGCATTGATTTGCTGGTTTGTGCTCTCTCCCACTCCAAAGCCTTTAGTGTCGTCGCTGTCGCAGGTTTTTACTTACTGTACTTCATAGCGCCTCACTGCTTTAAAGATCTTTCAACCGTCAGTGGGGCGATGTGGGACGAAACTAAAAACACTCATTCTTACACGTCATGTGGAAACTATGTTTTAATTGCAAAATGAGAGATTAATTACCGCATAAACATTATGTTTCTTCACAATTTTCTGCATAAAAATTATTAAAATCCACACGATAGCAAAGGCCAATGAGATCAATGGTTGGACACGCAGGATCGATGTAGCCTTCTGCAGTCTTCAGGAAGCTGTGTATCAGTTTCTGGAAAATTTCCCAAGCGTCATGTTCATGTCATATTGTAGGTGTTCAATTTGTTTAACGTTTGATCGAAATATATGTGATGCTGCAAAGGAACAGTTTCTTACCCTTGTTGAGCTCTTAAGATTGTCGACAGTTTGCACACATTCCTCAATGTACTTGCGGAAATCCAGCAAAACTACGTGATTAAACTCTGGAGACGTGATTGAAACACCATCGGCAATGTTTCTCCTCCTGTTGCATTCTTTATCAATCCTGGTTTTAAAGGCATCCATGAATTTTTCCAGCATAAATATCTGAGAGTATATCATTTCTAAAAGTAGCAATATCCTGGATGCATGGCTACTTTGAAGACAGCGAACATTAATCGTCTGAATAAATTTATCGTGTTCTTTGATGATATCTTCTAGGCAGGCCATAGTGCGCAACTACAAACAATTGGAAACAATATTAGCTCCAAGTTCAGCGAGATTAAGGTTGAGGTTTATATGTAACAAGGTCAAGATCGTACCTTCAGCATCAAGCTTTGCCATTCTGACTCAATCGCTTCGGACATAGCATAATATTTTACTTGGATCACAAAGTTATTGAATTCTCCGATTAAGATGTGACATTGAAGAATCACGGGCTGGGCTTCACTGACTGTTCGAAGTATTTCTGGTGTAAAAGACTTGCGTCCAATCCACATGGCTTTCATGCTGACTTCTGTTCTTAACAATTGCCAGAGGAAAGAGAAAACCCGGCTGTAGACTTCCATTTGTGGGGGTGAAATAATCTGAAAAAAATACAAATTGTTTTTGTGTAAGAAGATTATTTCGGGTGTAATCAGGGTTGGATCTCACCTGGCGTACACAGATACTTGTTTTGTATTCCAAACAAAACGTTTCCCACAGCTGTAGCATTTCTGACTTTGGTCCTCGGGTTACTTGAACCCGAGACTTGCATTCGAAAGAACTAATGTGGTCACTGTTGATCAAGTAATGTTGTAACGTGCTCTGAACATGCTGAATATTGATTGAACGTGTTGGTTTGAGCCACATGTCCCTGCAAGAATGAAGGTGTTGCATTAGCCAAGTTAGGAATAAACACTATACATTACTTCAAAAAAGAGTTAAATGTTGCAACGCATCTAACCTTGTACTCTTGATAAAATACTGATAAAAATCTCCCTGTCCGTGGAGAAGGTACAACTTGATTGCATTGAAGTGTTCGAATAAACGTTCTTTTGTTAAAATTTCATGAAGTACTCGCTCAGACGTCAAAGTGAAGGCAGCTTGTGCTACATCACCAAAAGAGGAGTTAGAATCATTCACGCTTTCCTCAACTGCAAAAATTGGAATAAAGGACGTTAGGAATTGCATGTAAGCACTACATTACATACACATGTCAAAACGATTACAAAACGTACCGTTCAAAGTATCAAAAAGCTGCATCAATTTTTCGCATGACTGTCCGACGTTCGACACTTTACATAAGTCAGCCAAAAAATTTATATTCTTTCCAGTTCTAAAAATCAAATCAGCTTCCTGATGGCTGATGAAAGCTGGTATTTTCTTTTCTCTGTGGTAAAAATGGCGTTAAAATCTGATTTGTTGGTATCACGTGTTATACATCAAGACGCTCTTTACCTCAAACGAAATTTACTCATCCACATATCCTCCAACCCACAAGACAGGTCCACTTCAACAAAGAATTCGCCATACTCATCAGATACCGCACCACTAAACAACCATGTCCGTATCATCCGGAGAATCGGTTGCGCTATCACGGAAAGAACTTTTATGGCCATTTTCTGTATCTGAGGGTCTCCATGTGTGACAAACTCGTGAACAATGCTGGAGACTGGGGTTTTTGAATTTTCTTCAATGCGGTCCAGCAGTATTATTATTGCCTGTGACATAAACAAACGTCAAATAATATTCAAAAACATTAAACATACTGAACTCTCTCTCTACTGCAGAAGTCTCTTCTTACGTTCAACAACTTTCTGGAGTCAAACAAAAGACACTCCAATTGGTGCAAGCTCAATGTGTCCGAATCAACTGAACTTCTGCGGGCCTAAAATCAGCACAACGTATTCATGTTTAGCAGTGATCTAATGATCGAATTCCCTCCTCAATATACCTTTGATTCAAGATCCGCAACCATCACATCAAAATCATGCAGTTGGTCACAGATAACTGACTTCAGAGCTTCGCTGCATTTGCCTTTTTGCAAACGCGACGTACGTATATGGATTTCCTTGTACGCTGAAATGAGTGGTTTCAAACGTATAGCTAACGTCCTTTGCGATGGATTTATGTTTGAAGCCTGTTTGAAAAAGTTCGATTACATTAACATCAAGTATTGTACGTGTAGTGACAGTAAATCAGTTGATTCACTTAAATTCTGCACTCACTTCTGTTGTGAAATAGAGACTTTTATTCTCCCATCGGACGAGGTCTCCGTTTATACCCATGAACAATCTCAACAACTCCAGCACAAGTTGAGGTTCAGCGTCATGACCTGTACACAAGTAAAATTCATTGCCTATATTGAGACTTCAGCCCATTTCGTAAGTACATGACTGATGGTATACAGAACTTACTAGACGAATTTGAGCCAGTGTCATCCCGACTTTCCAGCAAGGGTGAGTTCGTAGGTTGTAAAATGTTGCATGAAACTGATTTTGAAGCAGCAGTATAACTTTGAGCATTCGACACCGATGGAAGACATAACTTTAGATTTCTTGGTGATTTTTGACCACTGTTACTTCGAAATCCGTCTTCTGTGGCCGTCTCGAAGGAACTCAGCGAGTGCGAGCTCGGTATTGAAGATACGCACGAACTGGCACAGTACTGTTCAAAATCCTTGTTAAAATTAGCAATGTCGTCTCTGGACTGTCCCAATATTGGTGATAAATCTACAAATCCCTTGATTTCAGCTCCTAAACAAGGGATCCTTCGGACATCTCTCATGTCGTTTACGAGGGCACTCAAATCTTTCTCCAAAGCCTTTCGACCAATTTCAACAATGGATACGGACGAAGAGTCACTAGATTCAAGACAATTTTCTCCTCTATTGTAAGGGTCAAGTAGTATCATGGCTGCTGGTGTCGCTTCGGAAGGCTTACGAACTGTCGAATCCATCTGTGAAAATAATTGCAAATTTATGTTGATAAAGAGCTCTTTTTAGAACAAGGTAAGTTCAGTAGTTTATGTCATTCATCAATAATAACTAACCTTTTTCGTGGTCAGCTGCGGTTCTTGAACTTGCTTACACAGCTTTTGAGCATACGTAAAAGCTATAGCTTCAAGTAGAATGCCCAAATTGTATTTTTCTAATTTTGTTTTGATTTTTTCATGTTGACGAAAAGCTGTTTTTGTCAGCAATTTGCCGCCAAAAGTTTTTAAGAAGAAGAGTTCGTAGTGTGGCGTTTTAGTCATAGAGTAGACTACACATTCCCAGATGAGGCTTGGTGCACGGCGATGCAAAACAAGCCCATCTCTGTGACAGCGATTGTCCCGCTCACACAAAAACACAACAGACACTTCAGCCTACCCATTCACCACATGTTTCATGTTTCTCAGACTTTTAGTTAGTCAGTTGACCGATATTTAACACCACAATCACAAGAGGAACTAATAATCGAATGGTCTCGTGAATCTAAAAAATGGTGTTACGCTGAAAATGTTTCCAGTTTTGGTAACTAAATTCGTGGAACAATAAAGTACGTTACGGACTAATGTAGCTATTGGAGCCGTAGAACCACAAATTCAACTTCCAACGATGGCTTCTCGTGGTCGAGGTCGTGGCATCAGAGTCCCCAAGGGGCCTGGAGCTTCTTCCAAAAGTGGCAAAAAAGCAGGAACATCAGGACGGGCTCGAGGGAGGGGTAAAAACAAGTTCGTAGACGAAGACAACAACTTTGACGACGATGATGAGTTGTGCGGTAAAGCTTTGGGGTAAGGTCAATTCTTGATTCCGTAAAATGGAGTGTTCAGAACTTTTGTTCGATTTTTTGGTCATTTCAGAGAATTTGAGCTTGCTAACAACGAGGTGACGGAAGCGTTTGCAGGATCAAGAAACCTTGACACGATACCGGGTTTTGAAATGCACACAGGTGACTTGAAGCGATCAGATTTTTGGTTGCAGAATGGGAATTTACTAATGTTGTCTCGTATCACTAGGTGATGTTTGGATCTATCCGACGAATCGAGCAGTTCGAGATTACCAGTTCAGTATTGTACAAAATTCCCTGTTCCATAACACCCTGGTGTGCTTGCCAACAGGTTGGCTATCTATATATATACATGTATTGATGATGCTTGAAGATTTTCAGTTCATGCTTATGCTTTACTTACCAGGCCTTGGAAAAACTTTCATTGCGGCAGTCGTGATGTTCAATTTTCATCGATGGTATCCAAACGACGTTATCGTATTCATGGCTCCGACGAGACCACTGGTAACACAACAGCTTGACGCCTGTCATAACATAGTTGGAATTGATCCCAATAAAACTGTGGAACTAACTGGGAAGATTGGGCCATCGAAACGGGAGATCTTGTGGCAAGAAAAGAAGGTCTTCTTTCTAACACCACAAGTAATGCAAAGTGACATAAGCAGAGGATCTTGTCCCGCCGAACGTGTTCGTTGCATTGTCATTGACGAGGCTCATAAAGCCCTTGGAAATCATTCTTATGCGGAAGTAATCAAAGCCATTTTCAATGTGAATAAACACTTCCGTGTTTTGGGATTAAGCGCAACTCCTGGAAGTGACATCCTGGCGGTTCAGCAGGTAACAGTATGGAATTCCTTAAAAACCACTGTAAAAGAAAAACAATGACCCAGATTTTCATTGCAGGTGCTTCGAAATTTGCTAATATCGAAAATTGAGTTGAGGACAGATAGATCGCCAGACATTCTGCCCTATATTCACGATAAAGAGGTTGAAACCATTGTAGTCAAAATGGACCCGTTTCTTTTGAATGTGCATAATAAGATCATTGATGTAAGTGGATTGATGATGTGTATCATGGATGGTGTACAGGTGATTTCGCTAAAAGTCTATTTGTTTCATGTATTTCAGTTATACCAAATCTATACCGGCAAGTTGATGCAAAGAAAGATAATACCATATAATGGCAGTTCATTCGTTGCTTTTCAAGTAAGTAACAGAAACATCCTGAACATGCGTGGTTTAAGTCGGCAGATCCTCTAAATTTTCTACCCATTGCAGTTGCTCCAAGCGAGACAAAAGTTTCGAACAAGTTTGGCTCTGAAAATGTCTAATTACGAAAAACAAGGAATCGAAATCACATTCCAAATCTGCATTTCCTTGTCTCGGGCAATCGATTTGCTCCAGTATCATGGCCTAAGGAGCTTTTATTTATACGTGAAAGGTAGGAATCAGATAATACATCTGTAGATGTTTGAATCCTCTCGGCAACATCAGTATAACTCTTGCAACTTCTGTGGTTTTAGGAGTATTAATTCGAGAAAAAGGCAGCGCTATTGTTGCATCGGAACTGAAGAAGCAAAATATAGAAGAGATTCTGGAACCAATACGAGAACATCTCAACATTACGCTAGAGAATTCCAGCTTTAATATTAGTGCCTCCGCACTTTTTGATTCTATGACTGTAAGAGAGTGTTTACATATGTCTGCATCGTAACGATTTGATTACGGTCTGAAAAGAATGATGGTTTTTATTTTAGGAGGATAACATGGGTCATGTTTTTGAGCAAAAGCAATCAAGTGATCCAGAAGATTACCTGAGAAGTCATCCAAAGATGAGAGCCCTCAAAGGTCTTGTTGAAAAACATTTTAGAGCACATAGCAATAATACGCGTATTATGATCTTCAGCCAGGTAATGTCTTATTGAGCTTTAAGGTTGAAAACATTTGAAAAGTTCTAAAATAGTTCGAATCTTTTATTTGCTTATAGTACAGAGACAGTGTACAAGAAATAGGCAACTTAGTGAATTTAATACCAAATGTGAAAGCGATGATTTTCATGGGTCAAGCTAAGACATCTGGAGCTGGCGGAAGAGGTCTGAAGCAAAAAGAACAAGTGCAAGTGGTAGAACAATTCCGAAACGGAAATTTCAACGTCCTGGTAGCCACCTCAGTTGGAGAAGAAGGCCTGGATATTGGAGAAGTCGATCTCATTATTTGCTTTGATTCGAATAAATCTCCTACCCGGAACATGCAGCGAATGGGAAGAACGGGACGCCAAAGAGACGGACAAATAGTGTATTTGTTAACAGAAGGAAAAGAAGAGCGAGTAAGATTTACCGTGTTTACTTTTGTATCGGGAAACGACAGGTGTAAGATTTTTAATTTTTCGTCTCTTTTATTCCAGATGTACAGTTCAAGCATCTATAAACAAACCAACGTAACAAAAAATATTACAGACGCCTCCAGATTACGTCCTTATTTGTACGAAACCACCCCTAGAATGATTCCTAAAGGTAATAAAACTTATACCTGCGTGCATGCATGCAGTCACTAACTTGTCGTTTGTTTCTAGGAGTTGATCCCCAGTGTTTCAAAATGAACATAATACTTTCATCAGAGCAGAAAAAATCGCAGGAGCAGACGGCAGCCCTGGTTGCTGAAATGTCAATGTCTTCGTTCGATCGTGAGTAATTAGATCGATCGTGAGTGGCTTTGTTTGTTATCTGTTTGAGAAAAATGCCTTTTATTTCAGGTTCGGACTTCCTGACTTCCAAAGATAAAAAAGAATCTCAAAAAAAGAATCGCCTGAAAAAACAAAATTCAAGCTCTAGTCTGGCTGGACCTTCCGCACAAACGCCATTCACGTTGCATCAGTGTGTACAGCGAATGGAAAGCAAAAGACAGCTTCCAAGTTCAACAGCCACTGCAACGAAACCGATTGAAATGGTAACACTCGATGAGGAAAGTTTGGATGTCCCGGAGTATGCCCCTCAGGCTTACACTCCCCCGCACTGTGAAGATCTTGCTGCTGACAGAAGTACGGAAGACTATAACGTTATGCTATCTGTGTTCGACGTCCATGAGATGGGGCCAGAATCTGAACCTTTAAGCTGCGTTTACATACCCAAAATCAAATACCCTGACGGGTGGGACCGTTTAACTAACAAAGACTTTAGTGACAAGGATCTACTTTCCATTGATGATTTTGAAGCCCTGCGAGAAAAATTGAAGTCAGAATTACTCTTGGGAGAAAATCGCCCCTGCAGGTGCGGATTTGTCGGCAGTGGCGATAACTCGTTCTTCTCTGATGAGCCATTCACACGAGCAGAAAAAATGCCACACTCATTCCACACTAGCTTCACGAACGAAGTCTCCACAGCAGTACAGGCAGGCACAGAAAAGTCCCTTGGAGACAGCTTCTTTTGTGATGACGATGACTTTCTTTTTGCTGAAGACTGGAATCCGGATGCTGATAACCTCAAAGCGCCAGAAGCACAAAAATCTGATTCCCATGTGTCAAATATTCCGGAGGACAATGCAACGGGCGTTAGTGCAAGATTCTCTGCATCTACCGCAAAGCCAAAACTTTTAGAACACCCACTGGAACGTTGTGACTCAGATGATAGCACCGCCAGCGAATCGGAGTGGAATACCTCATTCAACCTGCAAAGGGTATCCCGAAATAAATTCAGCCCTGTTCTGGCAGTTGGTAAACAAGTCCGGGAGCCGTGCACTGGAAATGATACTAGTAATCTGTCAGCACCAGGCTCAACTATGGGCATTTTAAGAAGTTCTGAACCGGTCTCTACTGCCTTTATCGATAAGCCCAAATTTGTGTTTAGGAAGAAGCCCGTGATCAAGTTTGTATTCTCAGAACCAAACACCGCTACTGATTCAACTATTTGTTCAGCAACGTTCTGCGACCCTAGGTTAGAAAAGTCACGGGTTAGTTTTCAAAGTAATTCTTTTCAAAGAGCAGCAGATTACGATCCCGATCTCGACTGCATCCCTGGCACATCTGAAGAGGAAGACGATGAAGTTCAACTGACAGCTTATCCTGCTGTTGGTAGTCCACCGGCAGCCGATCCCGTATTTAACCAAATTATCAATGACAATGACAGTGACGCTACAGACTGGGATCCAAATGAAGCCATAAGCGAGCCACCTGAGGACTCCAAACATTCATTCCCTTCTCGTAGCCATTCTGAAAACGAACCGCCTAAGAAATCTGTTCTGTCCGAAAGAAATAGTGTCCTGTCGAACGAAACTCACTGGTCTTCCCCTTCGTCATTAGTGAAGGCTACCCCGGCGCGACAACATAGTTTAACGCCGAAGCGTACTGCCTTCGACATTAGCCAAAACACTGAAAAATCAATCACTGAGAACGGTCCTGCTTGGAAGGTGCGAAGGCCTTGTCTGTCTAAGGAAAGTCGGGCCAGTTTAAAAGAGTTGTCGGCGTCCATGAGCTGCTCTCCAGCATTGAATGAGGAGTCTTCCGACCCTTCCAGTTTACTCGGTACGGAAAGCAGAAAGCTGAAACCGAAATTTCATTTCCGCCGGAAAGATACTAGCAGCAGTGCAGCCAAAAGCGCTACCTTCGAACAACCTCATGATTGTTCTAGATCTCCTGTTGTGAATTCGGAACCATTTGTTGATACTCCTTTGATCTCCATGAATTCTGATGATGACGTTGTTTTTCTTGAAGAAAAGCCCACCCCAGCTTCAGCTACGAAAACGCCAGTACGAACTCCTAACCAAAGCTTTGCATCCAGCACAGATTCTCCCGATGAAGTCATAATACGTCGGAAGAACTACGTAAACCGTAGAATCATTCGAAGTGCTGATCTACCGTCGCCGACCCCAAGAATGCCAAAACGGAAAAAGCCGGCCACGAAAAAAAATCCGTTCCTGTGGGATGAAGCTGCAGACGATTCTGGACCAGATTCGGAACTCGACGACCTCGATTGCAGTGAAGATCTCCGATCTTTTGTGGCCGACGATGACGAAGACGACTTTGAAGCAGTCTCTGCCACGTAAGAAACATTTACGACAAAGGTCTAAAGAGTTTTGTATCTTATGAAATGTATCGAACTTCAATTCACAGACAGCAGCAAGCCATGTACATGCAATCTGTAAAGGATGTAATTCCGAACAGAATCGGAAGAATCGAGAACCCGTTACCTCGAGATGAAGTATTTGATCTGGATGACTCCGGCACTGACGTAAGCGTACTTCATGATTTTATAAGGTTTTGAGACGCTGTGATCTGTGATTGCAAATAAAAGATAATATTTAATACGGTATTTTGCACATGTACATAGGATTCCATCTGCGCCAATGAAGTGGAATATGCGGAGGTTGGCGTTTTCACACAGTGTATGATCCAAGCCAGAGAAGAAGTCGATCTTGAAGAACGAACCGGAAAACGGGCAAGACGTACAAGAGCACGGAAGAAGTGAATCCATCGAAGTCTTCGATAGTTTACGTTGTACTTGTGTAGCTCTTACGATGAATTCAAACTCCAACTGTGATTTCAGTTTCAACCTAATGATCTCTATTAGAAGTATGACTTTCATAAAATTGAATAATTAACTCCAAAGTCTCTCCTCTGAATCTCTTGAGACCTCCTGCGCGAAAGCAACTATTAGTATGTTGGTTGTTTTCTTACCGTTAGATACGTTCACTCGTAGGTCTTGTCTTAATTAGCATACGTGTTATATATAGCTTAATTGAAGCCGATTAATCTCATCAAAATAATTTCCTGCATCTGGCCACAACGAGCCTGGCAGCGTCTTTCTGGAAGCAACGTTTAATGGTCAAGCCAGATGGACGTGGAACGATTCCTGTTAAAGTTGAATGGTAGACTCCTGATCCTGGTTATTGTGTTCCTCGTCTAAAGCTGCAGATACTTCTGTCTCATTTTGCTTCTAACAGCGTTAGATCTCAAGTTTCCAGCAGTTTTGGTTTACATATATCAGCGCCAGCGTTTGCTTTTGGAATCTCGCTTACTGAACTGATGAGCACAACCTTTGGAATGCTTCGCCATCTGTGCGATCATTTCCACAGCACGCGCAGCATAGGCAGCTACAATAGTATACATGTACTGTACTTGTAACGTGCATATATTGATGTGTGCAAATGCACATTACGACGGTACACTCCCTCTTATAAATTCAGTCATCTTGTCGGTTCGTAAATTCTTTTAGTGATAGAAATCGAAATATTTTTGCAAATAATTTGAGAATGTTTTGTGATCATATCAATTAAATTGTGGAATTGGGATTAGGAATTCATGTGTAAAGAATCATTGCTTCAGATTTTGGTAAGTAAAGTTACATACTCGAATTTCATCGGTTTTTAATGTTGACATTCTTGAAAATCTTGTGATATGTGTTTTAAAAATGTCAGTGTACTAATCAACATTTGTTTGTTATTGGTGAACACTGAAAAACTTTTAGTTTGCGACACAAACTTTTTAATGAAAGGCTTAAATTTTGAAACTACGTACGTATGTTCATTTCTGTCAGTCATCGGTAGACCGGTAGAACAAACACGGCTACAAAATAAGTACAAAGTACCAATGACAATCGATTTAGATAGCGCAAGATCATAATAAGACTGAATGAAATGGCTCGCACGTTCACGGTATGTATCGGAAACCTTTAACTGTCAACTGTCAATGTATATTACAGGTCTGAACAGTTCGACTTCTTCAGAAGCTAGAACCTTTATTGAAGGGCATAATGGTAAGTTCTAATGTTTTTACTAATTAGAATATTACCTTTAGCACATAGTTGAGCAATTTGAGTTTGAACTTATTTCCACATTGTTTTTGTCAACAGCCAACTGCACCACACCCAGGCTCACCTGCTGATGAGCAGGACAAATTGCTCGATGAAGCCCTTGGAATTGTCAAAGTTCAAGCTTTTCAAATGAAGCGATGCCTTGATAAGGGCAGGCTGATGGATGGTCTGAAGCATGCTTCGACAATGTTGGGAGAACTCAGAACATCGATGTTGTCTCCGAAAAGTTATTACGAATTGTGTAAGCTGCAAATTTATTGAGATTTTACGGTACGCCTATGAGAATCGTAAGTTGGAATTCAATTGAAATGAAATACTGGCTGGCAGATATGGCTGTGACTGATGAACTTCGACACTTGGACATCTACCTGGTGGATGAGTTCCAGAAAGGAAGACAGGTCACGGATTTGTACGAGCTAGTCCAGTATGCTGGGAACATTGTGCCACGTTTGTAAGTCTGGTGTGTGAAAGTTTAGCATGACAGATCGAAAGCCTGGTTGAAAAAAAGTTTCATGTTTATAGGTACCTACTGATTACCGTCGGTCTAGTGTACATCAAAACAAAGCCGATATTGTGCAGGGATGTGCTTAAGGATATGGTCGAAATGTGTAGAGGTGTTCAACATCCATTGAGAGGGCTATTCTTGAGGCACTATTTGCTTCAGTGCACGCGAAATATTCTTCCGGATATCACTGACTGCGACGGGACGCCTGATTCTGAAGAAAATAATCAAGGGGGAACAGTAAGGAATTTTGACTTGTTTTGCTAAGTATTTTAAGAATTGTAAGTTTGAAGTGAGTGTGTTCTTTTTCAAACTTTGCAGGTACAAGACTCCATCGACTTTGTCCTGATGAATTTCGGCGAAATGAACAAATTGTGGGTGCGCATGCAACATCAGGGACATTCACGTGATCGGGAGAGAAGAGAGAAAGAAAGACAAGATCTCCGGATTCTCGTTGGAACTAACCTTGTTCGCTTGTCACAGCTGGAGTGCATTACTTTGGAGAAATATACTAAAGTAAGACAAGGACATGTTTTCATTTAGTCTATTTACTCCTTGATAATTAATATTTACAACTATGTGGGTTCAATATTTGTTTTTCTAGTCTGTACTACCAAGTATCCTGGAGCAAGTTGTTAGCTGTCGAGACGCTATCGCGCAGGAGTACCTGATGGAGTGCATCATCCAAGTTTTCCCCGATGAATTTCATCTCACCACTCTGCATGCTTTTCTACGATCATGTGCCGAGCTGCAGCCGGCTGTTCACGTCAAGAACATCATCATCTCATTGATTGATCGACTTGCTGCCTACACTCAGAGAATGAAGGACGAGGGCGGAATAATTCCAACAGACTTGCAGTTATTTGACATTTTCTCGGAGCAGGTCGCTCAAATTATAATGGTAAGTCCAACTAGTACCACTTCAGTCCACCAGTAAGGCGAGTATAGGAAATTATGAACATCACTGTTTCTGTCATTGCAGTCGAAGCCAGATATGCCTTCAGAAGATATCGTTGCTCTACAAGTATCTCTAATCAACCTAGCGAACAAGTGCTACCCAGAGCGTGTGGACTATGTCGATAAAGTCATGGGCAAGACCACGGAAATTTTCAACAAATTGAACGTTGAAAGAATCAACCAAAGCCAACCCGTTGGCCGGGAATTGGTGAAGCTGTTGAAGATCCCTGTTGATAACTACAACAACGTCATGACACTTTTGAAGCTCGAGAACTATGGCAATTTGTTGGACTTCTTAGATTACGAAGGACGGAAACATGTAGCTGTTTACCTCATCAATAATGCATTGGAGAATGAAACCTTGATCCAAACTCATGAACAGACTGACTTCATGTTGGGACTTGTATCTGCGTTAATACAAGACCAGGCTGATCAGCCCTCTGAACCGCAAGACCCAGAAGACTTCGCTGAAGAACAAAGTTTACTGGGCAGGTTAGTAGGATACCACTAGCTATTGGGAGATAACACTGCAAAAAGTTCAAATATTAATTGCTGCTTTATTATTTCAGGTTCTTACATTTACTTGTATCCGATGATGCTGATGAGCAATACCTGATCTTAAATACCGCCCGAAAGCATCTTGGTGCTGGTGGGAATAAAAGGATTCCGTTCACTCTGCCTCCGGTAGTCTTTGCTGCCTACCGGCTTGCCTTCAGATACCATCAACTGAAAGAAGAGGTAAACAATCACCAAACTTGTTGTCTGCAAAACATGTTACATCTGCTAAATTACTGGATGCTTTGATTTATCGTGATTTTTAGGATCCGAAATGGGAGAAAAAGTGCCAGAAAATTTTCCAATTCTGTCACGGCACAATTACAGCACTAACAAAAGCAGAGCTCTCAGAACTCCCATTAAGGCTATTTCTGCAAGGAGCTTTAGCCATAAGCAAAATCCCGTTCGAAAACCAAGAGACGGTAGCCTACGAATTTATGTCTCAGGTAACTGAACTACTGAACACAATGAAATTTTTATATCACACTCATTAACATCCCACTATTTGAATTGGTCGATTTTTGCAGGCGTTCTCAATTTACGAAGAAGAAATCTCAGACAGCAAAGCTCAACTTGCCGCTATTACCCTTATCATTGCTACTTTCGAACAAATGGGCTGCTTCGGAGAAGAAAATCACGAGCCACTGAGAACTCAATGTGCACTCGCACCTTCGAAGTTGTTGAAAAAACCAGACCAGTGTAGAGCTGTTAGCGTATGCTCCCATCTATTTTGGTCAGGAAAGTCAGTCGCTTCTAACGGCGAACCGGTAAGTACATATACATCGTCAAGAACCATAGAAGTTTAAATCTTGACTCGATTTTCTAATTGTACTACTTTACATTTTAGATCAAAGACGGAAAGAGGGTGCTGGAATGCCTAAAGAAAGGAGTTAGGATAGCTAATCAATGCATGGACTTGATGGTACAAGTTCAGCTATTCACCGAGTTACTGAACCACTACTTGTACTTCTTACAAAAAGGAAACGACCAAGTCACGATCGAGCTCGTCAACCAAGTCATTCAGAAGATTAAAGAAGAATTGCCAAACCTTGAGAAAAGTGAAGACAGCGAGCAGATCAACAAGCACTTCGTCAACACACTGCAGCATGTCCGTGTGAAAAGTGCGTCTGATGCCAGCCTTTACAATGGAATAGAAATAGACATTTGACGCTTGGACAGTGCGGAAGCTTCATACGACATAGAACTATAATAGCGGTTTCTTCCAAGTTTCTTCATTGTTTATCGATGGTTTGCATTCTGCATTCCGGGTGGCTGGATCAGGAGTTCCAGCTTTTAGAGCAATCATGAAGGTATGTAGTTTGTTATTGCATGAACGAAGTCGTGATTGTAGACCATGAATGAACTCCTATAAGACAATAAGCGCAATGTATATTGTAATGTATGTAATCTTAGTCACTCCCCAAATTGCTAATGTGCTCCAACAATCAGTATAAATAAGAATCTTGTGGTTCTCTGTAGATATTAGAGCCCCTACGCCATTCTCTTCTAGGCGTATTTTGTATGGAGTTAAAACAAACTAGCCTTCATTATTCAATTCTAGCCATTATCAGAAATGCAGATTCACGGTTCCAGTTAATGTAAATTGACATTGATATAGTCTCCGGTTGAAGTTGATGTTTTGAATGGTCCAAGAGTCCTTCTTGTTCTTGTTTATAATCGAGCAAATAAATAAATAATATCGCAAACAGCTCTTGATAAAGTTGGATTTCATTTTAGCGCAATGATTTGCTGCAAGATAACCCCACTGACAAGTTATTATTGAAGATCATCATTAAACAGCTGTCGAGAAGAACCGTAACATGAGGTTTACAATTTGTGTTTCTCTGCATCAACAACTGGTAATGAACCGATTGGCGGAAACAGTGACAAGCGTCTCGTACACAAGCTTTGTTATGTACAGTACGTATACGAGCCCTGCTTCAAACGGCGGACAAAGGCTGTCAACCAACCGTCAATCGTACGAAGCTCACCAAACCCACCGCAGTTATGACAAGTCACTTCATTCGACGATGTATCGGTACTCGGTCGTCTTTTGATTAGATTGCCAGAGGTCGAAAAGAGCTAATTATGAGTCATATTTATAGACCAGCAGGCCAAAACGGAATGCCAAGAATCGGTACTATTAGATTTCTTATTCATGCAACTATGAAGAAAGACACATTTGCCAGCTGGAAGTGCGAATGAATTTGGTTGTTTTGAATTTTGTTCTAGAATATTGGCGACCAGTCCGTCGGAGCTACCATTTTCCAGTCCCCGGGGTGCCATTTTACATTCAAAGCGTTCCGTCATGGCCGAGAATGACCAGTCCTGCAAGCTTCTACATGTACGCTTCCACATGGACAGCCAGGTCAGTTGCCCATCAAAGTTTCTATTTGCTAGTGACTGTTACAAGTTACAAGTTTTGCAAATGGTGGATGCAAATAGACGCTTCCAAGCTAGCTATCAGTCGCTCGCAATTGTAATAATCTTTGTTAGGAATAGCGGTAAATCAGCTTTTAGACGAAAGTTGCTGTCAGTCTTAAGCCAGTTGCCTTTGTGATAGCAGGATTTTGATTATTGGTGTTCCATTATTGTTTCTATCATCTTTGACAGTTAAAAAATGGAGGCTCTAAATTTGAACTCGTCATGGTAAAGTGGTAGTTTATTTGTGCTAGGATATTGCCCAGTTTTTCATAATTCTTTTGTTCCGATTTCAACTTCAGACAGGTGCAGTGGATTGGTGGGTGGGGGATTGTGATACTTTTGGCGCTAATGGTTTCCGATTCGTTTTCAGGACACAAGGACTGCCGATCGAAACATTCGACGTCCAGAGACCCAACAGTTTGAATCTAAGTCCTCCTCAGACGACCTCTGCTGCTTCTTCAGGCTATGGAACAGCTGAAAATTCTACCGAGACCGAGCTCCCACCTTACAACTTTGACTGGGGATTGACCAACCTGAGGCTGAGCCCTTCGCCACCAGCTGAGCTTATCAACCCGAACCCAGTTATCTCGGTTTCTGAAGGGAAATATGTTAGCGGGAAGGATGGCATCTTCGACGTTGTACTTCAGTACAGACGAAGCATCTTCAGCTCAGCGTATCAAGAGTTCTATCCACATCTTGAAGTCAGTGTCATTGGTCCTGAGCCCAGAAATTTAAACTACACAGTAGCCATGAAGGCTGGAAGGAAGCTGAGCGAAATCAGATGCGTCTTTGAACCAACCGAGTCTGGAAATTACTGCATTTGGGTGAACCTACAAAAGTCGCATCCAGCTGGTGAAAAGAAGCTCTATCAAGTCGTTCATGTGGAAAAGAATTACCATGAGACGATGCCTATGTACACGACTGATATGGTCCGTACTGACCCTATTCGCCACGAGCTCAAAGTGGAGCGAAAGCCATGGGGTGTATGCTTCAATAAGAGGACTGGAGAGGTAACATGACTAGATTTGAAGCCCTTGGTTTAGAGATAATGCTTGCTTGGTTAACGTGCTAATATTTTTGTGAATTTCAGGTCTATGCTGGAGACAGAGAACATCATGAAATTCTGGTCTTTGCGCGAAATGGAAATCTGTGCTTCAAGTTCGGAGGGCCGGGACAGCAGCCAGGACAATTCTGTCGTCCCATCTCTATGGCCTTTGATGAGTTCCGCAACCAACTTTTCGTTGTTGACAAGGACAACCACCGTATTCAGGTGTTCACCGCCGCTGGTCAGTTTCTACATCAATTCGGGCGTCGTGGAAAGCTCAACGGGCAGTTCAACTTTCCTTGGGGAATCGACATTTCCAAAGATGGAACCATGATTGTCATCGCAGATTCTCGTAACCATCGGATCCAATTACTCGACCGGGCTGGAAACTTTTTGCGCAAGTTTGAGCACAAGGAAGACGTCAACTACCCTCGTGGTGTTTGCTTTGGACCGGGTAAGCTCCCGGCTTAAACATGCTTGAAAGTATTATTTTGTTCTATCCATAACATACATATGTACTTACTCCGCTTTGTTTTCGTTGTTTTAGATAATGAGCTGTACTTCACCGACTTCAACCTGCATCGACTGTACAAGCTGGATCCAGCAATGACCACTCTGCAGTTATTATGCCGTACTTTCAACCGACCTTCTGGTCTCGCTGTAGATGCTTCCGGGAACATAATCGTTTGCGACACCAAGAGCAGCGCCATCAAAGTGATTCCCAAGAATGGTGACTTCCGCGGGGTGCAAGAAATTCGCAAAGTTGGTGGATGGCAATTGGATCAACCTTATGACGTGGCTGTGTTCAGCGGCGGATACGTCGCTATCGTGGAGGCCAATGGTAAAGTAACTGTATTCTAGACGAGCTAGTACATGGATGTTGCTATTCTCAACTGCTGAGAATTTCCAAATGAGAATCTCACATGCCTTCATGACCAGACTATTTTAAATATTGACAGTATGCGGCAAGATGACATAACGAATACAGTTGACCAACTTGCACCGAGCATGAAAATATTGTTGTGTTGTTGTTAAATGTGGCATAAGCACAACAGTATTTGCATTATACATTTACACGCTGTTTGTTTTTCAGTTTCTTATTTGTTGTTTTGATGAAAATGTTTAAAAATCATATTGATGCATCGACAACACACAATTTATTGTTATCCAGTGTTTTAATGATAAGTGCTTGGACTTTTCTAGTGTAGTTGATGGAAGTTGGATTCTTCCTTCCTGTTGTAGAATGTAAATGTATGTTGTAGCAGTAGTAGCCATTACTCTGTTACTTATCAATCTAGGGATAATGATGTTATCGTATACTATTTACAGATATATTATGTTGATTTCTTACTTGACACTAATAAATACTAGAATCAAGAATACTCTAATCCAGATTTAATTGCATAAGTATTAATACTGATTGAAATGAATTAGATATTTTAAACGAACGTTTACAACGGCGGAAACACGTGATACATGAGGCTTCGCATGTAGTGAAAGCCAGAGGTGAAAGCGTCATATATATAAGTAAGACTCTGCATTTCGTCGTGAAGACAGAATTCATGAGCCATCCTTGCGTTTGAAATTCAGAGCGGGAAATTCTATTGCGCTTCTGCGTGAACAACATAAACACAAACACAAATTCCCAAAATCAGTTGAATACATGTAGGCCACCCACCAGAAGGATTCGCGAATCGTTGTAAAATCACGATTCATTTAAAAATATCATAGGGATAGTGACACAATTTTACGGAAATGGTGGATGGTTCAAGTGTTGATTTGTTGTGAATCGTGTAATCTTGGTGAAGAAACGCGAGGGTCGTGAATTTTGTGGGGTTTGAAGACATTAAACAGTTCAAGGAGAAAACATCGACATTTCGTGTTTTGTTTGAGCAGACATTGAACTGTTTACATAATCCAATGCCGTTAATGGTGAACAATTTAAAGAGAATGGACCTTACAGCCAGAGACATTTAGAGCTTCGGAGCGGGGGAGTCAACCAGGTATTCTGATCAATATTTCTAAATATGTATCTGCATGAGCTGATATCTTCAGGGTCATTTACTTTAAGTACGTATCTACATCCAAAAATACCCTACGTAGGTAGCCGATCCATGCACTGAATCGATGTCTTACTGTATCCTGCTGTGGTAGCAAACTTATCAAGAATCGAGCTTGGTAATCCAAGTCTTTGCTAGGAAGCTATGAAAGTGACCTTGAGCTTGTAAGAATCATTCAGAATGCACAAATCCCTCTGGCCATTTTGTCCAAGCTGTAGTAAAGTTCAAACTCGTTCTTTGTATGAACTTGTACATGTATTAACTCACCTGCGCTATGTCTTGTTGGTTTATCTTGCTCAGTTAACTCAGTATGTTGATTAAGATCCGATCGACAACGTGACACTGACAGACAAATAAAGCAGACCGAATCAGTAAACAGTGCATGGCTGCTACTTAGCAGCAGTAGGTTCGGTTGGAGATCTTACGTGACGTGATCAACACGCCGATCATCATTAAATCTACCAGAAACGTGAGAGGTTGCAGTTATATACATTGAAAGATTGACAAGTTATCCAAGATTCGGTTGGAAAACCCATGTCTAAGAAAGATAATGTTGGTGCAGGATCATGGAAGATAATGAATTTGTCTTTGTCACTCACTTTACACGGAGCAAACAAACCGTCATCAGTCATTGTTTGCTTAGATTTCTCAGAAGAAGATTTGTTTTGCCCAGTACTTTTGTGCGATAAGGGCAAGTTGAAGGGCTAATCCAGCTGAACGTTCAAATGCTGGGCTTATAGAGTGTATCACCGATCTAGTAAGAAGTCATCCTGTTTCCTGATGGGAAAAATTATTCTAATCTTCCGCTGCACGCTGGTTATTTCCCTCATAGTCAGTGCCTATTTATCTTGGAGACCAGAAATTTGAAAAGAATCTGCTCTACACCATTTAATACTGATTTCTTGAGCTTGATGTGTCATTTCTTCTCCGGAGCCATACTAAACTGTTGGTACAGAAGGACGGAAATATACGTGTCGACCGACACATTTTCTTGAGGTCTATAGCGAAGTGCTTAAAGAAAGAACTGGTTGCGTTACTGAATCTAGTGAAAATCTGGCTACCAGGTGATATGTGTCTGCTGTTTTTTGTGGTGACTATCTAGCGATTTTATCCCTTTTGGCGTGAGGCTTATTATTTTTCTGAATTCGGAAGCTCCGGTGAAGCTTTTTCATGTAAGTTTTGACTTTTGACTTGAACTATCGTTTTTTGTTACAGGCTTTGCAGTTACGGGAGTTTTGTCCAGATCCGGAAACAATTACTAAGAACTACATTTGAATCGGTCGGTTTCAGCTTTCCTGAGTGAGTTGTCAAATTACGTTTCTGTAAACAGTACGTATACATTTGCTGTTTCAGCTTACAGCGTTTTCATCATTTTGCCATTCTCAGATGTGCAACTTGAACCCGCTTGAGTCATCAGTATCGACGGACAAAGCTGGAGTTGGAAGAATATTGATGAGATCGACACACGGAATGAGCACCGTCAGCGCTGCTATCATGGAACCCGGCTAGGACGACAAGTTGCGGATTTTTTAAGCAACAGGCAACTTGCCATTTCAGTTCAGTCCTTTTTACTCTATCGACGACCAACAGGACTGATAATTTGATAATTCTACCGGATTCGGTGCGAACTTTGATAGTCCGCTTTTTTTGACGCTAAAAGTTTGTAAGTACATTTAATCGTTACGGTGGTCAAGTGGTTATGGCAATATCATTGATATTCAATGAGCTTGAGCATGTTCATGCTGTTTGCAGGTGGTCTAAAACACCATTTACAAGATGAATCCAAGCCACATGGGCGAATTACGGGCTTCTTTGCAGTCGTCACATTCTTCAGAAGATGACCGATTCAATGGGGGTGGAGCGATACAGAGCCAACCACAACCTCATTACAGTGGTGGATACCAGCTCATTCGTGACATTGACAGCTATGACGACGGTAAGCAACCAAGTAATGGACTTTTGTGTTCCTTTTACATAGCTATGTGATCATTATGTCGTCTTTGCGAAGCGCGTACACAACAAGGTCGACAAGTTTCATAACTACCAAAAGAACAAACTTGTACTGTATGAATCTCAAGATGCGTTGATTCTTACTTAGATACTACCAGCTTACATTGTTGAGTTCAGTTGTCAGCATGGCGAATTTCAGTAATCAGGTTCTAGAAAATTTTAGGCCAAAGGATCCAGTGTATTCGGACACTTGGCGATTTCAAGGTTCTTTGAGTAGAATGCTCGGGAACACATCGTCATGAGTTATGACGAAACAAAGTTTAAAAACAAACACGAGGGTCAAATTACCGCCAGCAAGTTATTAGGTAACTTCAAGATCGACAGCTACTCTGTTGAAGCTCAGTTCCGTAACAATTCTCTCAGGGGAGGGACGGGAGAAGCAGTTATCTAATAATCTTGGTGAATGTTAGCGTTAGATAATGGTTTAACTGGTATGTTAGTTAGCTTTCATCAACACCTTGAACTCATCTTTCGATTCTGGATTGTCTAGCAATGTATTGTAGTTCTTGAGGTCATTATTTGTTCTTGACGCTTTTGCGTAGTACGTAAATTCTGCTATGTTGATCCAATACCGACGATCAAAGTTGGCCTTTGTGGTTGTGGTGTCCAGGTAGTCAAGTTATGGCAGTACTTAATACCCTCGATTACAATGGTATTTCTCCCTGGAGGTCTACGAAACTTTGCGTAATGTAAAACGCTTGGAGCAACAAGGAATTCTGGAAGCGTTGCCGGAAGACAGCAACAACAGCTACCAAATTTTCACCCGGCGCTTCTTGTTACCTTTCTGGTTGAGTGAGACTTGTTTTGAGCTTTATAAATAGTGTTTATGTTTTTAGAACTTTAAGTTTTAAAATAGTGCTTTCTCCAGATGCCGTCAACGTCGTTCCGTTACTTGTTCGTTGTTACATACCTTTGTTGTGTTTAGGGGTTGTTAATCTTTCCATTTTGAGTTCTAGAAGCTTTATCTAGGTCTATGAGTACGTAAAATAATAGTGCAAAACCATTCTAGTTTCAATAATGTCAGCTTCTCGTGTTAAAGCATCGATGATGCAAAACCAGGATTCGTTGGACGCATCCTCTTTAAACGAAGTATTTTTTGAAAGCAACAACAACTACGTAGACACGTACCCAAGTGAGAAGTTTACTACTGTGTGCTAATTTTGAAATTGAATTCAGTCGAGTAGCTTATTCAGTACAGTACCGGTGATATCAACGGGTTAATTAACTCCGTTAGCTCCAACTGGTTCTTCAAGCTCAAGTTAAGACGGAAAGTTTTTGTACGTTGTTGCGTATCACATTTCAATGATGTTAGTTTAGTTCCGATAGAAAGACACAAGTTTCGTCATACTTTTAATACCGAAAGCAACAGCATGCAAGCGAAATTGTATGTGGAAACAAGTGCAACAAGTTGATCAGTGGTTTGGAGTTTTATTTTGCCATTTGCGGTTCTGGAAACGTAGAAGAAGCAGTTAGTAGTTAAAGCTTGTGTGACGACAAGGTCTTTCAGAATTGCGTCCTTCATGGAAGCTCTAGCTTGTAAATATCAGTTATATTTTTCAGTCCGTTGAGCCGGTACTTGTGTCTTTGTTGTTGGATTGTATTGAATAGTTATCAGCATGTGACATGTTCGGAATAAGGCATTCAATTGTCAAACTGGAATGATTTATTTTGTAGTGTGTTATAAGAGGGATTCTGTGACGGACCCACGTAATATGTCATCCCCGAGTGTCATTAGTGGGCATGTATGTGATGGCTATTTGATTGATGCCTTGCATGAGGAAACGTCAAGAAAAAACAACAATGATTACGGTAATTAACGTTGACCAAGAGCAGTTTTCTAGACAGTGTTTTTAGACAAAGATTTATTCTCCAGCTAATGGCTGGGCTGAAGTGACAAGTGTGGTGAATTCTGACTAGGACCTTGAAAACCGGAATGAAAAGTCAATGGCGGAACTTGAGCTCAACGTTCGGAGTGCGTCACAAGAATCCTATTTTTGTAACTGTATAATCGAGATCGCGCAGGGTGAAAGGTTGCGTAGAATAGTTTTAGTCAATTCAGCCAGAGGTCAATAGGTCAGACATTTAATGTTCCTATTGGCCTTTGATTTCCAAGCAAGCAGTAAGAAGTTTATTATGGTCGTGTGCATGTTTTGCTTCAAAAGCTTAACGCGAGATAGAGTCGAAAAATAACCATGAAACAGTTAGAAGCAAGTTTGGAAGCCCTTTCGGCTCATGCCGGGGCTACCAAGTTTCGGACCAAGCGTAATAATTTTTGGTGGTCTTTGAATTTTGCAGAACTGGAAAACCTTGCGCGCTATGGAAGCGTGAATAGCAGCGCCCTCGATGTTACCAGGCACCGTACTCAAAGCGCTGGTGGCATGAGTGAAGACAAGAACTTCGTGATCATCGATCGTATGAGGCGTCGACTGAAATTCTTTTTCATGAATCCCTTGGAGAAATGGCAAACCAAGCGTCAGTTCCCCTACAAGCTGTCAGTACAAGTCATCAAGGTCTTTTTTGTAACGATACAAGTAAGCTACCGGTTGATTACGTTTTCGTAGTAATTTTATTCGTGTATTAATGGGTGTGAATTTTTTATACAGCTGGTCTTGTTCGCATCATACCGCTACGCTAACGTCAACTACACGAACGATAATAAAGTCACCTTTTCTCACCTCTTTCTCAAGGAATGGGACTCTAGTCGCGAGATCAGCACGTACCCTCCGCCGGTTGGTCCCTTAGCTGTTTACACAAAGTCTGAATTTTACGATTATGTCGATTTCGCTGTCGATGCTGTGAGTGATAAAATCGAATCAATATCTAAATTGGTACATTCCAGGGTAACCTTGATCATTGACACTTAGTTTGGTTTTTCAGTACAGCGATGTCCAGAATATCTCCATCGGTCCGTATTTCTACGATAACCACAATGGCAGCATTAGCCCCATGCAGTTCTGTGTGGAACAATACGCAATGGGTGTTATTTTTGGTTTCAATGAAAGTTATGCGTTTGACAGTGCAATCACAACACAGTGTTTGAATATTTCCGTCGCTGCAATGGGCTCGTCGAGTTTTTCCATCCAGGACTACCTTGCACAGCACAATTTCACTATTTCATTTGAAGCAATGATTTCAATACAACTTAAATTCAGCTTGAAAACCATCAGGTTCCGAGACATCGGACCGCTGAAATCTCCAGACTGCTTCCGTTTCGATATTGTGGTAAGAATAGCCAATTTGATCTTGAATTGAGAGCAGAGGAGATGGATTATAAACTCGCTGTTCTTATTTAAGATCGAATTCAACAACCAAGACCATGACGGCCAAACTCTTGTTTCACTGGAAACCGTGCCAATCAGACTGACTTGTTCCGGAAGGGTCGAAGATCTGCGTAAGGAAAGCAATACTAGTTTGCATAAGAAAGGCTTGAAATTAATCAGTGATTACTTGTTTAGATGACAGCAAATTGGAAAGAATAGGCAGGAGTGTAGTTAACTATGTCGTGATATCGACTTGCGCCTTATCCTTAGTTCTTTGCTGTCGTGCTATTTATCGTGCGCAGTTGTTGAAGGCGGTAAGTTTTTATACCATATGTTTTTCTCTCAGGTTTAACAAATGCAATACAAACATCTGTCTCAACAGGAAGCGATACAGTTTTTTAAGAAGTTTTACAAGCAAGAGCTATCTGTAAATGAAAGACTGGAATTTTTAAACTTGTGGTACGTACTCATCATTTTCAACGATATCTTCATCGTCATTGGGTCCATACTGAAGGAACAAATTGAGAATAAGGTAATAAATTTTCTTGGACTAAAACTTGAACTCAATTCCAAAAGCTACAGTCAGTTACTTTTGCTTTTAGGAATTAACAGGAGATGCGTGGAATATCTGCAGCCTTCTCCTCGGAGTTGGAAATCTATTAGTTTGGTTCGGAGTTTTACGATATCTGGGCTTCTTCCGTACATACAACGTCCTAATTCTCACCCTTAAACGGGCCACACCAAACGTGCTCCGGTTTCTGCTCTGTGCACTTCTCATTTATGCAGGATTCACGTTCTGTGGGTGGCTGATTCTCGGACCTTATCACATGAAGGTATGATAACATGAGAATGTCCGTAAATAAGTTGCTGAAAAGTGAAAAAATAACTGTGATTTCTACATGCAACAGTTCAGTACGCTGTCGATGACTTCGGAGTGCTTATTTGCACTCATCAACGGTGACGACATGTTTGCTACTTTCGCCGGAATGTCGTCAAAATCGAACTTGCTGTGGTGGTTCTGCCGGATCTACCTGTACACTTTCATCAGTCTGTTCATCTACGTTGTGCTAAGCTTGTTCATTGCCCTTATCATGGATGCCTACGACACTATCAAGCTGTACTACACGGAAGGGTTTCCCCGGACAATGCTAGAGGACTTCATTCAAGCGTCAGAACCGGTGAATATGAGCTCTTCAATGTATGGATCTACTACAACAGCAGGTATGCAGAACATTGACAACATGGCGACGAGAAGAGCTTCCGTCGCCGGGGTTTTGGATACGATCGTTGAACGAATATGCGGATGCTCGACTCCCCATTCTTCGTCAACCACGTGAGTAGATGTACATGTAATATTAAAATTATTTTTTCTCTCAATGAATATCAAATGATGCTTTTGTTTGGGTTTTCCAGAAACTGTCGGTCCCCAAGTGTAGACGAGCATCAGCCGTTGTTGAGGACATGAAACAGTTTATACTAGTTTATACTATACCTCTCATTGAGTTTGAGTTAATTCATAGCTAGTGTTTGCTCACCGATTCATATATGAGACCTGTGTTTGATGCGCTTAAGCTTCTCTTTTAGGTATCAGAGCTTTGCACTTTGATGCCAAAGTTTCAGATTGTCTGTCGTTTCTAATCCATGTTAAACTGTATTTTTCTAAGTATTGTTAACCTCTTTAGAAGTAGGCTCAAAATAAATGATTAAGATTGTGATATAACCAACCGTAATGGAAAATAAACCTATAGACTGCGCAGCAGTATTGTCACTTCGATACGATATTCCAAAAGACTCGTTCATTTTGTATTTTGCTTTGCTAAAAGGTCTTTCAGAGAATTAGTCAACCATAAGCAAATTGTAATATGTGAACACGAATTGATTGCTTAGTGCTCAAATTAGTGATTGTCCTCGGGGCCAAAAACTTGGCCCTGGTTCTGGCCCCGGCTCTGGCCCTGGAAAACAGGGCCGGCTCCTGGCTGTACCTACTCAGGGCCAGGGCCATTTAGGCCGTGGCCCCGGCTTGGCCCTGGCCTGGCCCGGGGGGCCCTACCTTATAATTTTTTCCCTTCAAAACCTTCGATTTCGAGATAAATAACTCCAAATTTAAATAAAAAACTGTGAATATTAATTATGGCAACCAGGTAAAGCATGAGACTAGCAAAACGGACACTTGAGTACCCTCTAATCAAGCATTTAATTTAATTTCAATGAAATGAACTAAATGAGCAAGCTGAATTACGTAACTAGAAAGACAAAATAAATGGTAATTTAGTAATTTAGAATTCTTAAGAAATTCACCATTAGCCCAGGCCCTTTTAAATGCTCAGTTTGTATTGCGTTATGAGCAACGGGACTGGAAGACGGTAGCGTAAGGATTTTTCTAGGAAGGAGCGGTGGATAATAAGCTTGAACCGTGACCAGGGGCAGTAAAACTTCCCAAATTTAAGCTTCCAAATCTCATGCTTCATCGAGGGGCTCGAAAAAGTCAACAGTTTTGACTAAAATTATCGTCTTTTGGAAGCCCCACTATGTGATTTAAAGCAGTTGGAAAATCAAGTAGGGCCAGTGATTTTAACCGGCCCTGGCCCTGAAAATCGGGGCCGGAGGCTGGCCCTGGCCCTACTTAACCGGGGCCAGGGAAACCTGGCCCTGATTGGGGCCAAGCCGGGGCCAGAGCCAGGGCCGGCCCTGATGGCCATGGACCCAAGGACTATCACTAGCTCAAATACAATAAGACATATTTTGAAAAAAATGCAAAGTAGAAGCTATTGGAAGTTCCAATAGCTTCTACTTTGCATTCTGAACGCTTTCAAAAGCAATGACTATTCGGACACCGCGTGCGCACTGCAGAAATTAACTTGAACCAGTACCGAGGATTGACTTAAAATGTGTTCTTATCACAGATCGTAGATGCAAGGATTCCTCATGCATTTCTTCGTAGGGACGCCATTTAGGTTCTTCGTTATTACCATGAGGCGTGGGACTATCTAGTTTTACCTTTTCTAGTTCTTCGTACACGCGGTCCATAGGTTCCATATCGTTGGGCTTGCGGGGCAATATATGGACATGGACATGCTGTAAATATCCGAGTTATCGTTACAATTACATTAGAACTCCTGGATATTGCCATCTTCAAATAGTTACGTACATGAATACTCTGGCCAGCAGCTTGTCCGTCTTGACAAGCAACGTTCGCTGCTGATGTTCCATGAACAAAAGCCATCAGAGCGTTTACTTTTTGTTGCAGCAAGTACAGGTCAGTAATTTCTTCATCCGAAAGCATGCTTAGCCGATCCACCTTTCGCTTCGTAATCAAAAGCACGTCTAAAAGATAAACTTTGTAAACAAATGCAAACACCTCAGAATACTGCATACAGATTCACAACTCACGACCCGGTAGAATGCACTTCCTGTTAACGAAAGCACGAGAATGCTCAGATTCCAGAAACACAAACTTCTTCTTGACTTGAACTTGTCCAAAATCAACCAGAACCTCGTCTTCACTGTCACTTGGAATCCAGTATAACTTTTTCAATGGCCTTGACAGGTTGCCATATACATCTGTTCGCCTGCAAGTTGATATGAATGTTCAGAATCTTTGCTTGATGTCACCATATTCCTACAAATTTACTCACTTATGATTCACAACCGGCATTTCCCGACGGATTTGTTCCAATTTGCTCATGTCCAAGTCAACCAGCAGTAGGCTATCCGAATCACGAGCTTCGGCGAGAACAGTTCCCCATGGATCTACAACCTAGATACCCGAAAAACTTATTTGAACAACATTTATTTCATCTGCAGACTTGGAAAAATACTGAACAAACTTTCGTACCATCGAATGACCATACGAACTTCTCTTTTCATTATGACGTCCGACTTGAGCAGCAGCTATCACGAAACATTGATTTTCAATTGCTCTAGCTCGTAGCAGAACTTCCCAGTGTGCTGCACCAGTATGTACGGTAAACGCCGAAGGGAACGTCAAGAGCTCAGCTCCATCGTGTCTAAGCTTGGCGCTTTGTTCTGGGAATCGAAGGTCGTAGCACTAGAGAACAGATGCATGAATTTTGAATATGTATGATTGCTTCAAAGCTTAAAGACGATCAAACTCACCACACCAAGCCCGATCCGGCCAACTGGTGAAGATACTGGAGAATGGATCTCATTACCAGCAGTAACGGTATTCGATTCTCGCAATTCAATGTTCTTCTCCGCTATGGACACATCAAACAAATGGAGTTTGTCGTAGACATCGACGACTTCTCCTTTGTTGTTGATTACAATATGAGAGTTCGTTATCTTCGAATCCAAATCGTCCTGAGGAATACAACGTTTCGGCATGATGTATTCCTAAGTAAGCATTTCAAAGATCGAGTTGTACATACATTTTTTCGATGAAACCCTCCGAGCGAAACCCAGATGTTTTGGTTCTTCGCGATTCCTTTATAGTTTTCGATGACAGGTCCTTGTAAAGTTTCCGCCAAAGCAATTGTTTCATCTCGATCGATACCAATGAAGTCAAAACACTCGGGAAGAAAGACCATCTGAAAATTATCAGCTGCTATGTACAGTCAGTTCAGAGCTCAGAAAGTTCAGATCCTCGATGCTGATTTTACCTGTGCATTCTTTGTAGAAGCTTCAGAAATGAGTACATTGCAGACGTTAATGTTCTCAGATTTGCTGTTAGTTGCTGTCATCTGGACGACAGCAATACGATTTACCTTACCTGTACCGGAGACTGAGCACATTTTAAAGTTGGATATGGATAAAAATCGAGCTTGACTGACCAGGATAGCGTGTGGATTACAATTAGTAGATTTGGGGATATTGTTCAGTGAAGTACTTACTTCCAGAAGTTTTGCTAACAACTGGAAGCTTCTAACCCTCATATTCTAACTCCAAAGCTGAGGACCAGTTGAAGCGAATATGCAAAGGTAATTATGACTTAAGACCGCGTGCTTGTGCCCGGTGAGTGGGTGCACATTGCATGCGCAATCATCAGCTGATCGTGGATCTCACAAAGAATGTGAATAATTATTATGCTGTTTCCAGCAACTGAAGTCGTGCACCTGGTAAAACTGTTTCACACGTACTGTACAATGTAAATACTAGTACGTAATTAAGTGGATGTTTTAACAGGTATTTGTTCCAGGGTTCAAAAACAACATTGATCTTCTGAAACAAAATTTATTTGCTCCAAAAATTCATTGCTTTTTCCAAAATGTTCAACCCCACAGCTTCATACAGATTCCCTCCTTTTAGATAGGGAGGTGTAAATTCTCGATAAGCTAGACAGATTCTTCGATCTTGAATATCTTTACGATATATACAATGTTCCCAATCATACCTAGCGGCTCCATATAAAACTAACAGAGATCGCCGAGGCATTGGAATTCTAACAAGGTAATCGTTAATGCCAGTAGTGGTTAGATCAGTAGCATACTCTTTCCGAAAGTCAAGGTTGTACTTGGACGAAGGTCCTTTGAATTTGGACATTGTCAACACCGAGTCAGACAAAAGGTTTACGGATATTATACGCTCGCCCCAAACCCAACAGTCGTCAATATGAGGGTCAATAGAAGCACCAGTCTCCGTTCTGTATTCGATAGCACATTGCTCGATGGTTTGGAAGTCTTTCAGAAGTTCTACTGTTTGAAGCTTGTCTTGGACAAACTTGCTGAACGCTGGAAAGCCGTCAAATCCAGTTCCTTTGACCTTTTTCTTCTTAAAGTTAGTCTTCGGTCCGAAATTCTGAAAACAGGAATAGTTGAAGTACATTCAGTGATTATTCGTGGTAAATGAAACATTTTAAAACTATTTCTGCATCACGGACCTGCTTTCGACGTCCGCTGACAGAAGAACTCCATTCGATCGAATCACAACCTTCAACGAGACTGTTTTCCTCGGCTGGTGTAATGAAGTCAGGCTAAATGAAATAACCATTTATACTAGTTACTAGAGTAAGAATGATTTATAAAATACCCTTGCTGTATCTTTTTATCTTCTTACAATTATCAGGACACCAGGATAATCTACCGAGACTCCTTTGTGACCTTCATCGTGATCTTCAACTACATATTTGTTTTCGTAAGGCCAAGCCTTATTGCACTTGAAGCAGTACTCGTATACTGGTAGATCCTTGAAAAATGGCATCCAGAAAAGCATTAGTAGGTTTTCATCAATTTCAAGTACACTATAAGGCTGGGAAAAAGCCACATAAATACACTTACGGTAGTGTCCAAGTAAATTTTCTGAACTCCTTCTTCTTTTTCGCAAATTAAACATGTGCGTATTCCTTTGCACCCGCAAGTTCTTGGCTTGAACATTTTGAAATTATTGAGCTCAAAAATCTAGTTTCTTCAAAAAGAGAAACAACTATTTAGGCGCAGTCTCCTCGTGAGGCTGGAGCGCAAAAACAAGTTTTATGTCATTTACAACAACTAAATCAAGTCATGGGTGGGTTATAAAAATAAAATAAAACCATGAATAAGATTCGAAATATTCAATATTGAGATATTGCGGAGGAAATCGGCAATGAAGTTTGTTTTCGCGCCAGTCAAGGAGTTCTGGTTCTGAGCAGGTTCAATGCTAACTTTGTCCCACCCGTGACAATGTCAGCTTTCAGTTAAATGCTTCCTTGTGAGAGATTATGCGGATGCCACACATTATCTTCAATGAACCTGGCAATCCAAAAATTTCGAATTTTAAAGTAAAAACACATTAAAATTCTTTAAATATGCTGTATTTATCCATCAAAAACTGCGCAAACTATAGCCCTGATGGGAGAAAGAGAAAATCTACAAAGTTTCATTTTTACAAACCTTGAGGACAAAAGTCGGTACCTGCCTCTTTATGATCAGTACACAAAAGTAAACTACGACAAAGTCTTAGGATTTTCCGAAAGGAATTTTTCGCTCCACGAAAATACTTGATTTAGCAGGTCCGGTGAAAGTGAATGATACACGCCCTTCTCCGCACAAGCCATCATCGTCATGAATTCAGCAAACATTTCCGGATCTCGTCGAGCTTCCACCAGTTGCATAAAATATCGGACAATCTAAAAGCATTAAGAACAATCATTATTGCATTTATGCCCTTACTTTCAGCTTGTTAAGGTGGAAGAGCACTCACATGTCCTAGGATAACTTTCCGTGACTCGAAGACAGCCAAATGCTCGTTCGGACCATTTTCTTCGGATGAGCAGTTCAGCAAGAAGCCGTTCTCGTAGTTAACTAAACCCTTAAGCTTTTGGTAATTGATGTTCGAGAACTTGGTGAAAATATCTTCCCATCTTGCTCTTCGTTCGTTGTATTCCTTCCGCTTTTGAGCTATCCAAGCTTTGTCTTGAGATGTTTCAGACAGATCATCTTTTGGAGGTTTTGGCTCTTGGTGTAAAACTGTCACCCAGCGCATGTAATTGTCAACAGCTTCCTATGAACCAAATACGGCTTATAGAAGTGAGTTCCGTAAATTCGTCGATAGTAACAAAATAGACGCTCATACCGTGTACATGATGAAGCACTGGAACTCTTTAACGTAGGTGTTTAGATACAAGTCCGAAAGCGCAGAAACTTCACTCAGTGCGTGTTCATTAACCTAGGAATAAAATCAAGATTGGAAGCTCATACAAATACCAAGTGATGTGATTCGTGATTTGAGCAAACACATACCTCCTTGAGATATTTTTTAGCTTTATCAGTCGAGCTGGCCCGTATGTGAACTCTAGCAGCTCTGATTACTGCTCGTAAAAGGGATAACGTAACTAATTTTGGCTCGTCAACATGGCTACGACACAATGATATCCATTCCAGGTTGCCGGAGTGAAAATTGTCATCTTCTGAACGAAGTCTCTCCACAATTTCTTCCCCAATACTAAGTACATTGAGACCATTGATACGGGCAGAGCCGAAAAACAAGTCAATGTCTTCAGTTGTAACTCGACTATTCGGGTTTGTAATGCCGCAAACAAGTTCCGCAATAACAGGTATCCACCTGGATTCGCTCATCTGGCAAATGTAGTACGGTATGTAAGTGAGATACCCCTGTTTGACGAGAATCTAGAAAAGTCGAACGTATTAGAGGCTTCCGCGACGCTAATCATTGTCATTCCAAAAACGACAAGACTTACTTCCGTGTAAATTTCAGAGAAGTCATCAATCAACTCTTGGGAGATGTCCTTACCGAGCAATCGGAAAACAATAAACGCATGGACGATAAATCGGACACAATGCTGTGCAACAGCTACATGTTCCGGTGAGTTCCTATAAAAAGGTAGCACAAAAATAGTTCGAGCAATTCATGTCAGGAACATTTGTAAAAACAACCAGAAACTTACGAAATAAAGTCAGTCAACGATCGAGCGTACGACGCAAGAAATTCTTCTGGTTTGTCATTCATAATGCTGATTTGGGCATCTCTGAACACGAGATCAGAATGCAGAACTGGCCTTAATTTTGGAAACTTGGAATTTACAGCATCTATACACTCTTTCACACTTATTTCTTGCTGCCAATACTTAACAGGCATGTCCAGATATTTAGCGTTGCTCTGTCTTCTCAACCCATTTTCCAGGATGACATCAACAGCTACTTTCAGGTATGACCACACCTAGAAATAACAAAATGTTTTTAAATTCACAAAATTACCAGCCGCTGTTCAGTAATGTGAACAGTTAGTAACCTTACCTGGTCTTCCCATGAAACTGAAGCTTTTAATAATCCTTCTCTATGCCCACAGAGAGCACTCAACGCAGCCCTCTCGAACTTAGTTTGCTTGTTGCTCTCACAAATCATGAACGCCGAACGCTTCCACAGATCTCTCCGGGCGTTGCCACTCACTTCGTAATCTGGACGAGAATGACAAATACGACGGTTTATCGGAGGAACGATCTGAGCTGGCACACCTTCCCTGTGTTCACCCGTTTTCGCATCCTTCAGAGTGTATGCAGGGCCATAGAAACTAGCCGCATACGCAATATGACCACTATTCACGAGATAATGTACAGCTTGTGTATGTTCACCGGTTCGTAAGTAGTAATAAGCTCCTTGATGGGCTTTAGCATTATCAACCTGCACAATTCAAGAAATTGACAAATAAAGAGCGATGAGCACTGGCCATTCTACCCTTTTCTTGGGGTAACTCACCTCATCTAGTTCATGTAACTTCTTTCCACTTCGAGTTAATACGTCTGGATCCAGGGACATAACCATCGACGGTTTGGACGTCTTGCCAATCAATTTATCGTTCTACACGAAGGATAATTGACGTTAGACATACACAAGTACCATCATTAAAACAACAACATCACGTCCCCAGTAAGTAATCGATAACTCACTTTTAAAGTTTGAAGCGTTTGTTCCCAATTTATGATCTTGCCTACTTGGTCAGGAGGTGTCTTTTCTTTGTAGTTGTTTTCGAGCCATTGTACAATCACGCCAAGCTGAAAGAAAGTAAAAATACACAGAGTAATTTTACGAAACATTCAGTAGCAGTATGTTAAAAGTCTTGAACTGAAGCGTACCTCCTTCAAGGTATGGTTGGTTTTCGTAAGAAGTGATATACCTTCATGCTCATGGATGTGGTATACATCTCGTTGAAAGAATTCGTCGATCCTTTCAGAATCATCATTTGATTCGTCGACCCGTACGCGATACAGATTATTCAGTAGGTCCCAGCATTGTTGCTCTGTTTGCAGACATACCTTTAGCTGTAAGAATACAATTTCAAAACTAATTAACAGCAAAACCTTGGCGAAATGACTTGGTTAAGGAAATTTTTAATCTTACCCGGGCAAATGTTTCATCGTCCACATCGGAGTCTAGAGCTCTTTCCTGAGTTTTGCACTTTGATAAAGTAGAATACCACCTCTCAAGGACTTCGAAGACCTGCATTGGCGATTCCAACGGTTGAATTGCCATGAAGAAATCATGATACAGATTCTCCATGATTTCGCGTCAACTGTGTACTCTAAACCACAATATACACTGGATTGATTCAGTATCCCTCTATTCCGGTTGGTGACAAAATCTTGCGCGAAATCACATTTACACTACTACTAATATGAATTACAAATTAACGCCGATAATCATGTTTTCCCCTTCAAATGCATTTATATAAAAATATTTTGCACCCGGCTTCAAGCGCGCGATCCGACAGCTTCATTCGTTGTTCCAGATCATGCTCTATCATGTTGTTGCATTCAACGTCCCGCCACACTGTCGTAATTCAAGGATATCTAAGAGGCAGGTTCCTTGAAGTTCTTCAGCAGCAAGGATATTGGTTTGTTTACGAAATCCTACTTCTTATGTTTTGGTTCGGTCAAATACCAATGCCACAGTCTGCCCATCTACGTAATTTCAGATTTGAAAATTTTTGTGAATCTAAAAAGCAGTGTTGAATTCGCCGATGAAAACGGTTTGAAGAATAAAACAGGGTCTTGTGTCAATACTACTAAACCAGTGTCAATACCGTAGTTTTAATGGTCAAACACATCCTATATATGATAACTGTGGAACTCTCTGTAATTGGAAATTAAGTGTACGTAGCTCGTGTTTTCTAATGATTTCCTATTTTAACAACTCGATTCTTTTGCAGCTAATACCGACTTTGCTTGCAGATAATTGATAATTTGGTGATCTTGGATGCACAAGGAATTTCCTAAAACACTTAATTACCGTCAGTAATTTACTGAGGTGACTGATAGCTTCCAGCTACCAAAATGGGGAAGAAACAACATCAGAAGGATAAGCTGTAAGCATTCGATTTTTGAACTTGGAAAGTTCTTTTAACCGCCATGGATAATTACTAATTACTAGCTGTTTTTTTCTAGGTACTTGACAGCTACAGAATGGAGTACCCTGTACGGTGGCAAGCGGCCCAAGCACATGACCCAGAACCAGGCTGAATTCAAGCGATTACCGTTTGATCATTGTGCGCTATCTCTTCAGCCCTTTGAGAACCCGTATTGTGATAAAGATGGGAATGTTTTCGACCTACTGGCCCTGATGCCCTTCATCAAAAAGTATCATCTTAACCCCATCACCGGAGAGAAGATGGACACCAAGAGTTTGATCAAACTAAATTTTCACAAAAACGCGGAAGGAAAGATTCATTGTCCAGTGATGTTCAGCGTTTTCACTCCAAACAGCCATATTGTAGCTGTCCGTACTACCGGAAACGTTTTCTCATACCAGGTAAGTAACCTTCGTAGATAGTGTCGATTGTCGATGTCGATTATTATATTTTAGAATTACATGTAGAATGACGTTGAATGGGACTTGATTGAAATAGGCTGTGGAGGAGTTGAATCTGAAAGTCAAGAACTGGAGAGAGTTGCTGACGGATGAACCATTCAAGAAGGAAGACTTGATCACTATTCAAGACCCTCAAAACTTGAATAAATTCAACCTGACTACGTTTCATCATCTCAAAAAGAATTTGAGAATCGAAAATGAAGGTAAGTCGAGTCATTTTCAGCATTGATGAAAGTGTTAGTTGAAGCTATAAGCTGCTTTTATATAAAAAATTAGAGATTGAAAGGGCTAAAACCGATCCTTCGGCTCGATTGAAGTCAGTGGCTCCTGAAACAAAGGACATCATGAATGAACTCAGAGCAACGGAGTTCAAGTCGTTTAATACGCCTACCGAGAAAAAACATGCCGATGTTGTGAATGCCGTAAGCCAATTTGTTGAATCCCATCCATAACTTTTGTAGCTCGGTCAGTTATTGCATCTGGTTTCTTTCAGGCTCATTACTCGACAGGGGCCGTAGCTGCAAGCTTTACATCGACTTCTGTGCCAGTAGCAACAGTTCATGAAGCCGCTATTCGAGAGGAGGACTCAGTTCGTTATGAAAGAATAAAGAAGAAGGGTAAGACTGGCTGAGCAGCTTAGACTAGTGCCTAGTGCGCTGCATCATTCTGCTCAGTTACATGAATGTTTTGATTTCTAGGTTTCGTTCGGTTGAACACAAGCCACGGACCGGTCAACCTGGAACTTCACTGTGACATTGCCCCTAAAGCTTGCGAAAACTTCCTCATTCTCTGCAAGAGAGGATACTACAAAGGCACAATTTTTCATCGGATGATAAGGCATTTCATGGTATGGGAAACGATCATGCTTATAACTTTGTTGCACACTATTAGAATATTAATATTGAAACCAACTGTAATTGTTAGATTCAAGGCGGCGACCCTACTGGCAAAGGGACAGGAGGCGAAAGTGCATGGGAACAGCCGTTTGAGGATGAGTTCAGACCTCAGCTGAGCCACAGTGGCAGAGGAATACTCGCAATGGCAAACTCTGGGCCGGACAGCAACAAGTCACAATTGTAAGTTCTTGTTTGACTCAATGACTGCTTTTTGCAACTGCATTATCTAAATAGCATCTATTCTTGTGGATGTGGTCTAGTTACATCACATTCCGTTCATGTAAACATTTGGACGGGAAGCACACAATTTTTGGCAAAGTAGTTGGTGGCATGGATACCTTATCGACCATCGAGAGCGTTGAAACTGACAACAAGGATAGACCAATAGAAGACATTATTCTACTAGACGCACAGGTCTTCCAAAACCCCTTCGAAGAAATTGATGCGATCCTTGCAAACGAGCGAGCTGTGGAACAAGCAGCGAAAGAACCACAAAAGAAAGCCGTACCTAAACCTGTTGCTACTTTGAAAGTGTTTCGAGATGGCGTCGGCCGATATATTGATCCTAAGAGAAAGTAAGCCACATGAGTAATTATATTTTTAGATTGTAGTGGTATTTGATCATAATCGCTTGAAAACTTTCCAGGCTTCCAAGTACTTCAACCGATGAAACAGCCACATCTGACGCAAGTGCAAAAAGGAAGAAATCAGATGGATACGAATTTAAGAATTTTAGCGGATGGTGATTGTATTAGGTTTCATGAAGATTTTGGATATGCTGACTATTCTAAGCTATGTTTTTAAGTTGTTGTTGAAGAAAATGGTAAGTTTACTTCATTAAAAACTGATCAAAATAAGATTTGCAATTGATGAGCTGCAAAAATGATGGAGAATGAAGGCCGATGCCGACAAAGAGTTTCGTGATGACACTTCGGGATTCTTATGACTTGGTGTCTGACATTTTCCTGGTATATATAATGGTTCGTTTGCAATTTACCGCAGGCCTCTCACGAGAGTAGTGTGTGAATGTGAACAAAACGTTAAATGGCCTTTGAGACCACGCAGGTTCACCTCTCATGAACCATAGAGTTACAGAAAACTGCAGTTACGCGGGAAACTCAAAGGCCATGCAAGTTTTGTTTATATAAATACATTCATTCACACGACTCGACTTTTGACATTTGTCGCTAAAAGCTCTTAAAGTTGAAGGTGTAAATATACCGTTCGGAGGAGGTGATGCGCCGTATGGGTCGATCTGTAGCAAGGTTTATCTTTCTGTTTGAAATTAATTCCGAAACCTTGTCTTACCAGAAGATATCTTGAGAGTCAGAATGTCATCTTCATCGCGGTCTTAAATTGACTTCAGAGAAGTTAAAGCCCTCCCGCTTGTCTTCTGATATCTTCCCTCCAGACATACTCAGATATATACTTGAATATTAAACCGACTCATATGGGTTGTACAATTCAAGTGTTAAACTAATTGTAATTTACCGTGAATCAAAACCTTTTACGTGAACCTTCTAGTGCCTTTTACACGAAACCAAAAAGCTCTGAAATACTTTGTGAAAATTAAGTTCATGACATATGCCTGATAATTGTTGAAAAAGTCTGCATATTCGGTGCCTTTGTTGGACAACATGGACGATCTGAGTAAGTTTTTCAAGTTCAAAGTTCTAATCTGAAAGTACTGACTGAGAGTATATATTGCATCATAGTCTGAGGCCAACTTGAAAACTTGTTATCTTCAAAAGGCAAATCTATCATAGTACGGGAGACGTAGGGCTCAGACGGTTAAAAACGTCTACTCGAAAGTACGTACCTGAACCCGGGTATTTTCAGCTCCTCCGCAGTTGTACACAGGTTCAGAAGCATAAAGGGTACCAAAATTTTAGCAAAATCGGTCCGCCGGTTTGTAAAATATTGGTATTGAAGTTGCTCTTGTAGGATTCAGCACGAGTACAACTTTGTCATTTATATTATGGAAATTTGTTCATTCTACAGTTGATCCAAGCTCTAGGTATACTTGAAACTGACAACCCCAACAAATACCTTTCGATTGGTGCAGTACTCCATAATCCCTCATCAGCAGGTGCAACACGCTTGGGTATTCGAAGTTACCCCAGTAAACTGTACTATCGGTAGCATATTTGTGCAACTTTCCAACTTGTGGAAACCAGATTGCCCGATATCTGTTTCTACTTTCGGAATCAGAGCCACTTGATGTGTTGAAATAGGCAAGTCTGAGAGTCTTGCAACAAAACCCAGATCAGGACATAAACAAACAGTCCATCATCAATCAAAGTATGGCAGGAGTCGCGGAAGCCGCCTGCCTGTGTTCCTCAATCTGTGGGTCATTTCCAAATTTTCGACGTGACCTTGGAAATAGGCACCAGCCGCGTAATCTCCTTCGCGAATTTCATCAAAGAGCTCTTTATATTCGGCCGGCCGTTATTCCTTTTAGTACATCCATGTACAATTCGTACACATCATTTCCTTGGCATCATGTTTTCGCATACTCGCAAAGTTCGTAAATATCTCTAATCAACGCTTGTAGACTCGATTTAGGAATCGCAAGAAGCAGTGCTATTCAAGAGCCCAACTATTCGTGTTAAATGGAGTGGTTTATTAGGTAGCTTTAGCTACCTTTTGGGTTTACTGTGTCCGTCCGTCCGTCCGTCCGTCCGTCCGACCGTCCGTCCGTCCGTCCGTCCGTCCGACCGTCCGTCCGTCCGTCCGTCCGTCCGTCCGTCCGTCCGTCTGTCCGTCC